>JYFJ02005645.1:0-23652 GCA_000934665.2 Catajapyx aquilonaris
CTTTCCGTCGTGTCCGCGGTTAATTCAAAGTCAAATTCCTCATATCTCGCAGTCAACCAGGCATTTCAGTGCACCCTTTCGATTGGCACCACCCGGCCAGTCCTTTTTTCCCGCCAATTTTGAAGGCACTTTTAAATGGGCCGTAATTTATCCAGTAATGTCATTTTGATGCAACAGAGTGATGGAATGTATGTTTACAGGCATGGGCTAGCTAGTTATGAACAAAAATTCCAAATCCCAGACCAAGGCTAGTTCCCCATTGGCTAGCCATATGCCAATTATCACCTCTCTAGGTAGTCTGGAAGTGAGTAGGAATATCTGAACATTTGCATAAGTACAAACTGTCTTTTTTATATACATATGCAGAGGGATTAAAAGTTTATGAAATAATAGTATAAAGACCACATGAAATAGAAGAATTTTTGGCATGGCTCTATGGTCAGGACATCTTTTTTTCTTGCAACACTGGTTACTGTGTTCATGTGGTGCATATTTGCTGGAAAAAATATGACTGGAGAAAAATATTTAATTGAGAGATGGAATAGGATAGTGTGTTAATATGCTCTGACACCTTTTACTTATATTGGAAGCAGACTTGTACGATTGTTGAAAGAGTCTGATTATTGTCAAAAGGCCAGATGAATTTATGAAACTGTGGTTGAAAGTGAAGGTTGTGATCTTGGGTCATTGGCAAACCACTTTTAAACTAGTAAGTCTAGATGCAACTGTGGGAAGGGCATGCATATTCTCATAGTCACAACCGTTGTTGTCAGTTGGGTTGTACTGTACCTTGTGTTAATGTAAAGAACCATTGAGGGCTTATCAGGAGCATGTTTATCTACTGAGGCGAACTTGGGATCCTTTATCTTTTGGATTTACAATTTCTATCCTCGAGTCAAGAGGTTACACAAAGATAACCATGATAAGGCAGGTGCACACATCCTGTGTTCCCCAGAAATTGAGAAAATAAATAATGTCAGTTACTGGTTCCTTTACTGTGTTATAATAAAAGCAACAATTTGATTGGTATAAGGAATTTTGAACAACCATGGTAGTCAACCATGAGAGGATGGATCTTTTAGAATGGTTTAACACAGATTCTTAGTGAGGAGAATGGGAGGGAATACATACCTTGCTGGTGCTGCAATTTATGGCATCTGGGGTGAGTGCCACAGTGCGATAATTTTTCAAATAGTGTTTATCAGTTCATCTCTAATTGAATCTCTATCTTCCGGTAATTACCTCATCCTACTTATAGTCTTAAACATATAGGTACACATCATGCAAGTTAAAAGTAAACTCAATGCGTCATGGCTTCTGTGATGCCATTAGTTGATATCACTGTAGTTTAAGTAAGGGTTTTGACCCTAGGGAACTATTTAGTGCCATGCAAAGTCAGTTACAGAAGATCTGTTACAAGATATGTTATATTTGCCTGTGCTTTGTCCTGCACTGCTTCTATAGATCTCAATGAAGCTTGATTGGCTGAATGGGCAGTCATCCTGCTGACTGTCATGTTATGTTGCACAATGGTTGTAAGGAAGGTGAAGGTGATTGATCAGTGTCTGATCAATGCCCTCATTGCTCAAGTGCGTTAAAAGTGCATGGAGCAGTGCAGTGGTTGCCATAGAGAATAATTGCTTGATTAAAATGTGCCTCATGTCACTGGCACAAGCTGTTACACAGGATATCAGGCACTGCAGCTGTAGCCTCTTAAGTAGAATTGCAGTTACAATAGCAAGCTAATACTTCATTATTTTGTAAAAATTATTCGGAAATCCTGATGTGTTTTTTTTTTTCCGCAGTTGCAAAGAATGTAGTAAGATAAATTGTCAGATACTGTTTTGCTTGGCCAACTAAAATTTTTGGTGCAAATGGTGCCCGGTAGTGCATACTATAAAAGTGCAAGCTAGTACTGCAAACCAGAGAAACAGAGTTATGATATTTGGGTGAAAGTGTTGTGAATGAGATTTTTAAAAAGCTCCAAATGACCATAGAAGGCCATAGTCTATACACCTGAAATAATTTTTGAATCTACTTTTATGGCATGGGTATATGGTATTTTTTGGAACACATATTCCTCACTACATGTGACATTTTCTGAACTGGATGAGTTATCGCATTATAAAACCCCATTTTGTATGGTTGCCACATATTGCAAAAAGTATTGTGTAATCATCAAGTTCACTAAATGTCAGTTGTAGTGAGGAATATGCAATCCCAAAAATATATTGTCATATACCAATGCCATAAAAGTAGATGTAAAAATTATTTCGGTGTATAAGGCCTTCTATGGTCATGTGGAACTTTAAAAAAAAAAAAAATCTCATTCACAGCGCTTTGACTCCAACATCAGAATTAGGTTTCTCTGGTTTGCAGTACTAGCTTGCACTTTTCTAGTACACACTACCCAGCACCAGCAGCAAAAGTCTTGGTTGACCAAGCACAACAGGTGTCCTACAGATTACCAATCTAACTTGCAAACATCCTTTGGAAGTCACGGAAGTGTTCCAAGGCCCCTACACAGGGTGAAGGGAAACTCACGCCCAATCGCCAGGTTGACTGATAGTACTGGGAAAACTAATATAGGGATGTGCAATTAGTTTACGGCGACGTAGCGTAGTTAATGCGTACAGCGCCATTAAAGTTTCGTTACGTCACACCACTCCGCTAGTTTCAAAGAAGCTAAAGCCAGCTTGAGGACCTCCGAATAATCCGGCCTGGGTCCCCTAACGTATCGTCCATGTGCAATAGGCGATCAAATCCCGTCAGAGTAAGAATCTGGGTGCGACACTCGTGCACTTTGTTGTTTTTACCTCATATTTTACCACCTGGCCCTCTACACTTTAAAGGTGCCTTACGCATTAACTACTCACTGGCGCTCAAAACTAATTGCACATCCCTATACTAGTTTTGCGAGTACTATCAGTCTACCTGGTGATTGGGCGCGAGTGTCCCTTCACTCTGTATACTCATTATGTTTTATGAAAGGTGACAGTTTATTACATACAAGCTGGACTAAACAATATCTAAACTGGTACTGGGCTTGATCAGGTGGAAGAGCTGCTAGATGGCTCTCTTTTTAGCAATCCATTTCTGACGGTTATGTCATGAATAATTAATTCTGTTGGATGTCAAATTTTTTTTTTAAATTGAAGGAATGAACTTTTTGAACTGCTGCAGTTTGCACAATTAACTGAGTTAAATTGAGAATGCCATGTTCCTGTCCAGATCACTATATTGGTGTGGCAATATATCCTCCTGAGACCTGGTGTCGACATATGTCAACATCAGCAAAAAAAAATTTGGCACCAACTAGTGATGCCAACAGAACTGTAATCTGTAGGTATCCCATGATTACAATCTGGCCTCAACAGGTGTAGCCACCTAGTGTCGAATATGTGACATTGGCCACGGAAATTAAATCACTTATGAAAAACTGCTGCTGAAGCGAGGCGCTCATCTGATAAGTTTTATTTTTTTACTCATATTTAGAGTGCGATTTTTGCAATGCAGTGAATGTCCTGGGATTCTCAAGGAATGTGTATTAGGAAATACGAAAAGATGTGTCTGTGACAATCTTTGTTGCTGTAGAGAACTGGTAATTTTCTTTTCTTCCTGAGACTAATGTCCATTTAAATGGACATCCGAAATTATTATTTTTTTAGCTGAATGGGTTGTGGCTTTTCTTTGAATGCCTGTATCTGTACACCCATAAGGAAGTGTGCTTTGCATTATACAGTTCAGTTTTAAAATCTAGAATAGTGAGGTACCATGCTAGGGGGTAAGAAGGGAGCAAGCCCCATGCCTGGAGTGGTGGCATTCAAAAATAATTTTATATATCTTTAATTGTCTTCTGAGAGAAATTGCTACCACGAATTCCACAAATGAATTTAAAAAACATTATTTTGAGGATAGAGCACTATGTTAGTGATCCATTGAGTGGTATTTAAATTTCCAGCTGTCATCCATTCTGCTTTTGTAGCAGCAATTGGGTCCTAATGTTCTTATTGGTTGTTTGTCACTATTTTTGTCAATATTTTAAAACTAATTTTTTTTCTCGTTTCTTATTGGGAAAATGTTCAGAAAATGCAATAGGAACTGACATTGCGTTAAAAAATCTTCTCGGGTCTCAGGAGGATATGGTAACTGAATTAACTAGAAAGTATGTTTGGGAACCAGAAGCTCAACTAATAAATACACACGCCTGGAACTGTTGCCATATCATCATAGCATGTTATAACATTTAATACTACGATCACATGAGACAATATTCCCACACCTTAGCAACACAATATTTCTACTCTTATAACCTTCACTGAATCTTCTTTTGGCTGGAAGAGCAGTAGAGAATGGATGTGGTGCCCACAACTAGCATAAAATATTTCACATGCTGGCACTGATGTACATCTTAGCTTTTTTTTCCTCCACCAAACCTAACAGAAGCCTCTTCTATCCTAGGATTTTACGTCTGGGAGAAAGGTGGGGCAGGGGACTGGGGCTGCTCGTTACTTTATTTCCGAAGTTTCCTAGATGTGTGTGCCTCCAGATGGGGTGTGGTTGGAAAATGCTCTTGTTCTCCACAAGTGACATCACAGTTGCTTCCAGTCATTAAGCACGTTGTAATGACAAGTGATGAGATGTATTATTGTATTCAAGTTAATATGTTGAGCAGAGGAGGACACTTAAATATGCAGTTCTCCTTTTATGCTTAAATTCTTTGTGAAATTCAACTGTTTGTAAATCAGGCAAATATTTGCAAGATTGCTTATAAGTGTGTGTGTGGACCTCTTGCAGAGAAAAGCTCGTGGGGAGGATTTGGTGGAGCAAGTGTGTGATCAAGTCAACATATTAGAAAAGGATTACTTTGGACTGACCTTTAGGGACCGATTCTCTGTACGAAATTGGTTAGAAGGAGACAAGAGGATTCCTAAGCAGATGAAGAGTAAGTTCTCAGTCTTATATGTTAATGTGCCAGGCTTGATTTGGTACAACAATGAACTATTTTCATGTTCCAGATGAGCCTTGGCAATTCAATTTTGAGGTGAAGTTTTACCCTCCTGATCCAGCCCAGCTGCAAGAAGACATTACCAGGTTTGTGTCGTATTATTTTACCCAGATGAAAATAATATGTTATGAAATAATCCTTTTGTGTGATCACGTGAATGTGTTTTTTTAGGTATCAACTCTGCCTACAGATCAGAAATGATATCCTGACCAGCAAGTAAGTTTTGTTACATCTTATTCCCACATTCCTCTGGCAGATATGAATGCTCAATGCTAATATCAATTGAACTTCTCAGATTGCCATGCTCTTTTGTGACGCATGCGCTTCTGGGTTCATACCTTGTCCAAGCTGAAGTTGGTGACTATGATGCTGATGAACATGGACAAACGTACCTCAAAGATTTTCGTTTTGCTCCAAACCAGACACCAGAATTGGAGGAGAAGGTCATGGAGCTGCACAAAACCCACAAGTTTGTTTCTTTCTCTCCCCCTTCTCCACACTTGTCGACACATCAATAATAATTGTCTGTTATAGTGGACATCAGGAAAAATCGATAGCACCTGCCTTCAAGTCAAATTAGTCTTTATGGGTCTTTCACACTTAGAAAGGTTGAAAAATGTAATGCAATTAAATATGGGGTCAAAAGAAGTTTGGGTAGGTAATCCAACAGAAAAAAATTTGTGTTAGCACCGTCCTTGTAAGTCCATTTTCCATGGTGCATAATAATGTCGCAAAGTTTTGGGCTTCCTTTATGTTTTTACATCTGCCAACTTCATTTACTTACTCTAATGAAGCCATGTAATTTTAGGGGACAGACTCCTGCCGAGGCAGAACTTCATTACCTGGAAAATGCCAAGAAACTTGCTATGTATGGAGTGGACCTGCATCCAGCTAAAGATTCTGAAGGTGTGGACATCATGCTGGGAGTGTGCGCCTCAGGACTTCTGGTGTATAGGGACAGGTAAATTATTTTTTTAAAGTGCACATGTCTGCCATAATCTTTGACACGTGCTTTTTTCATTCTTACTAGCCATTGCTATCTTTAATAAGCATGCAATTACACAAGTTTGGAGAACCATTTTGCATTTTATCACTCCTTTTTTCAGGTTGAGAATAAACCGATTTGCATGGCCAAAAATTCTGAAGATTTCCTACAAGCGGCACAATTTCTACATCAAGATCCGGCCAGGAGAATATGAACAATTTGAATCAACAATTGGCTTCAAACTGGCTAATCATAGGGCAGCAAAGAGACTCTGGAAGGTCTGCGTTGAGCATCATACATTCTTCAGGTTTGTGGCTTGCTTAGGTTCTGGTTGGTTGCAAGTAATGAAACACTAATGTTTTGTTTGCTTATAGGTTGATGACTCCGGAACCACCACAAAAGCAAGGAATATTTCCTCGTTTGGGGTCCAAATTTCGATACTCTGGAAGGACTCATTATGAGACCAAGAAGGCACTTATTGATAGGCCTGCACCCCAGTTTGAGAGGAGTCTCAGTGGGCGACGTCTCACATCTAGGAGCATGGATGGTAGCTCTCAATTTTATATACATTTTGTGTTGAATCATTTTCTGTATGTTGTCAAGAATTTACAGTGGGAATAACCCTTGAGTGCCCTTCAAATATTCAGACATCGAACTTCATAAATCTTTTGAATTAGTTAGCTTGTACTGTACTAGACTGTTACTTGACACCTTCATTTGTACATAACATGTATTGCTTGGCAGCCTTGGGTGGTCCTCGTTCAACTGATGAGGATTTTGAAGCAACCAAAAGGCATACCATGAGCCATCCACCACCTCCAGAACAAATCCTTCCACATAGTTTGGAGAGAGAAAAGGAGGAGAAACCCAAAGAAAAGGACAAAGACAAAGTGTCCAAGAAGGACAAAGAAAAAGAAAAAGACAAGGACAAGGAAGAGAAGAAAAAGGAAAAGGTAGGCTTTGCGTGTAATTGGTTTACTTATCAATAAGCATTTAATCAGCTGTAGTTGACACACTGAAAGCATGACATCAGTTGTTTCAAAACAAGTACGTCTGGGTAAATGAAGATAGTGAGGTAATATGAAAATGCTTAATTTTCTGGTATACCATCTGAGAATACAAGAAACTTGTGCTGCTGGACATGAGTGTGGAATGACATTTTTCCACCCAGATTTTTGGAGAACTATTTTAGCCTGTAGAACCACCCATTGTGTGTGCACTTCTGCCTTTTCAGCATCTAAGGCATCTTGCAAATGTACATCAAATGCCATTGTGTCATTTGGCATGGACAACCTGCAACATATTGCACTTGTCAATTTCTTTTATGTGTTAAGCCAGTAAATTAATGCAAAGTTAAGGTTCTGATAGTGGTAGGCAGACCTGAGAGTCAATACTCTAAGAAGGAGCTTACTTGTTAGAAGCTAAGCTAAGGAGTTTTATTAGTTGAAATTTAAATGTACCAACTTGATGAAAAGTGGCTGACTAGGTGTTAGGTGTTGCATTAACGGTGAGAATGTGGCCTGCTACGCCATATCTGGATTTCTGTAGGATGTTACAAGAGAGATCAAAATTTTCTTGAGAAAAACATTATTTCAATTAGTATGAAACAGTAGCCTGTTCCTTTGAACCTATTGAAATATTCTGAAAAATATGTGAATGACATGTAACACAATAAGCTCTTTCTACACCTGAAGGTATCTGGCTACATGTAATCATAACTATTATTGATTGTTATTGTTGGTTACTAATGAATGAATTCTGGCTGGAAGGTTAGTGTCTTGCAGCCTTTTGTCTCCTATCCACTTGAATTTACCATTCTGCCCACACAACAGAAATTCAGATGGTTGTTGTCCTGTTCACATGTCCTCAGGAGTTAAGGTGCTTCTCATATCAGTCTGTAATATTAGTGGGCAGTATCAGGTTGGCTGGTACATACTGTCTCAAGGGAAAGGCTAGAAAGAAATGAAATTGCAAAATTGATTTTTTAATCTCTGTTTTCACAGAAAGAATATATCAAATGAGACAAGCTAGGCTCACCCTCAGAGAGACAGGTTGGTGGGTTAGCTTTATTCAAAAGTTCCCGCATGATAGAAGGCAGACGGGGTGATAGGGAACTAAACGTTTGTGTCGGGTCAGTTTACGAGTAATACATCTTTTCGTCTGGCTAGAGAGAGATGCTTTTTATCTTTCGTCTTAGACAGTGTTCTTCGTGTGCATGTGAATGTCTGCGAATCATTAGCATTTGAGAGAAAAATGTTCTGCCTTTCCCTTGAAATGGTAGTGAATAGGTGTATGCCAATTACATCCATTTATTTGCATATATGTGCAAACATTTTTATTGGTACGGTGATTTGTTTGCTGCAAGATGCATGCAGCTGTCGTATACTTCTCCCAAATTGGATATGTTCAGGCAGCCAATTTGGGAGACAGAATGAGTGTTGGTGAATGTTGTGTGGATGTGTCTCAAGCACTGGTTCACTACACTGGTAGTCGTGAGTTTCTGGAAGGAGAGAATGCCTGACATAAAACTTGGCTGATTGTGACATGCAGAGCACATGTTACTTGTGTATACTAACTAACTTACTGGCAACTTTTCTTTCTTATACTTAATTTTTCTGAGGGAGAAACCATGCATGACGTGGAGTTGTGAAACAAAGAGTACCTCCCAGGATCCGTTTTGCAGTGACGTATGGTAACTTTTTGTGGAAGAGATGCCCTCTGCTCATAGTGTTAGGTGATGGTGAACACATGAAAAGCCATTTCTTCCTATTGACAGTGTGAAGGGTGTAAGGCCCGGGTAGAAAGTCATGAATTTGAATTTTTTGCCCAATTAATGGCCTTAGGGCCATTTTCTCGAACAGTGGTTCAAATGTAAACCGGGTTCAAAGCCAGTTTAATCCCTGATTTGATTGTTGTTAGGCTGTTGTCAAGGGTTTAAACCGGCTTTGAACCGGGTTTACATTTGAACCACTGTTCGAGGAAACGGCCCTTAGTAATAATTATCTTCTGACCTTTGTTTTTTGAACATTTTAACTTTATTTAAATGATAGGTGGTATACACAATTTTTGAGTTGTATATTGACATTTCAGGAAATTGATATGTGCATACACATGAATTCCCATTTTAATACTCCATTTGAAGGAATATGGGTCCCCTGTGAAAGCAGCTATTTCAATGTCACTTTTACTGGACAACATGCAACTCAAAAATTGATAACCATGTACAATCTTGAAAGACTAAAAGGATCTTTTGAGTGTTTCCAACACCTTCTGCAGCCATTTCAGTTTTGCACATAATTGCAATTTTACAACCCTTAAATGTGGATTTGACCACTCGAAGTGTACATATGAAGACAATGAGTTTCTCTTTTATAGCTAGCATTTAGGAGTGCACTCCATAAGAAATTATCATGCATCTGCAAAACCGATTGTAGAAGGTAACAGGAAGTCTAAACATAAAATGGTGACATTGCATCTGGTTTGGTGTGTAATAGCCTACAAACATGTTAAATTTGATAACAAGT
The DNA here is from genome assembly GCA_000934665.2 of Catajapyx aquilonaris. NCBI lineage: Eukaryota > Metazoa > Arthropoda > Diplura > Dicellurata > Japygidae > Catajapyx > Catajapyx aquilonaris. The sequence goes on from JYFJ02005645.1 coordinate 9,518, forward strand.
ATTTCGAAGTAAGAATTCCTCATTAGTAAACATGAACCCTCAATGTGCATGGCATCTTTCTGTGATGGTGGCAGAGGCTTGTCTCAAAGCAACACCTGCAGTACACGTGTCCTTTGTGCCATCAGGAACTTATAATGAAATCACACGTGTGCCACTATCAGTGACGTTTCTTGTGGGCTTTCCAAGCTGCAGCTGTGACTCTTACTTTTTAAAATTTCTCTCTTGGTGAAGCTCACTGAGCAGAGGAGGGCTGGTCTAGACAGATTATTTTTTTATCTTTGGCCTTGTTGGTGGAAATTTAGGCTGGTGGTGGTGGTGTTGGTGGTGCAAAGAGCGGTAAACCAGGAAGTTCGAGTGGCTCAGCCTCCTCGACCAGCTCACTAGAAGGAGACTTTGAAGCCTCTGCTGCAGGTGGTGGGGATCCTAAGAGCACTGCCTCTGCCTCTGAGGGCAAGCCCAAGGTACTAAGGTTCCCACCGTTCCTTTCCTTGACCCTCATCCACCACATTCGTTTCTATCTGTCCACTTCTGTGAATCTTTCATTACCCAGAGTCTCAAGCACAACTTTGGGTGCTATCCTGTGTGCGCCAGAAATTTTGTAGCAAATGGTGGCACGAAGTCAGTCATGGACTGCACTAGTGGATGTCACACTACATACGTTTAGGACTCTTGCCCTAAGCTAAATATCTCTAGCCCCACTGTTAGTTTATGTTTGGTTGTGGTTTATATTCTGGTTTTGCCAAAGGTAGGTGTGAGCCAGAAGGTGTTTCCCAAGTGAAATGTAATGTATGGCACTAACGGACAAAATGCAGTGGGTTGCTGGAGTTGTTTGAGATTCTTCTGATATGATGTTGCATTGCTGCATCAGTAAAGAAGGATACAGAACTGGCATAACTCCTTCATGCACCTCTTGGCTTGCAATCCTGTGTCTTCGTTTTCTGAGCAAATGTTGCCACCATTTCTCACTGTTTGCATGTGCTTTACACTTTTCGTGTGGATTGTGTGATTTGTCATAAGCTTCGTGTGGGTGTTTTATGGTGCAGACTTAACTGAGTGTTTAGTTTAAATATGCAGTCTACGCTGGGTTTATATGTTGAAGCATGTTATTATGAAGGGTTGGCTAAAATAAATTTTTTATTCTAAGATGAATATATATTGGTTCACTAAATTTTTTTTTCAGAGGACTGTTTGTAATGTTCGTGCAGTGATCATATAAGATTGCAATATTGTAGGGTCATAAGTAAAAGACATGGCATTTAAAGTCTTTCCAAAAGTAAAGCATCAGTTTTTTTTACTTATTAATGGGAAGTAGCACATAAGATTAAATAGTAGCGTATGCAGTGGAAAAGTAACCTATTCCATGGATATTCAGAAATTTCATAAGTCTTAATATGCACCCGAACCTGGCCCTGAGTCTTGCTCTGATGTAACCAAACTAAAGGACCACTGCCTCCAAATTTAACAAATTTTGATGTAATGCACAGAACATATATATGGGCACCTAACATTTGAAAAGGGTCATGTTGCAAAGAAAATGCTGCTAAATGGGTTAAAACATGTGGGAAAGCAAGCAGCCTCTAACCCCCCACCCCAGGCCTATTTTACCCCTCACTACCATGACTCATGATGTCATCAGTCACCTGGTAAACAATGACAGCGTGATAAACATATAGAAGGAGGATGATTTTGGCAATATATGGGGCCACTACTAAGTCATTTTGGTTGGCCAGAAGGGTTACCACCTCAGTCCTGATTTACCTCCTCCTCTCTCCTCTCTCTCTCCCCTCTCTCTCTCCCTCACCCTCTCTCTCACCCTCTCCCTCTCCCTCTCTCTCTCTCNCCCCCCCCACACACACACTATTGCACAGGTCACCTCCTCGAATGCAATGCTATTACTCATGGCCCATTACATTTTGCACTAGCCATTCTTATTTTAGCTTTATGGTACTGGAAGTATAGGACGTCCAAGAAAAGATTGCATGGGTTTTCTGGGGTTTTGGAGTAGAGTTGCCTGACGCAAAAGGACGCGGTTGAAAAAAAAAATCCCCACCTGGCTACTCGACTTATCTTCATGGTAAACATAGGGACTGGGGAGGGGGGGAGGGGGGCTGAAAAGTAGGAAAAACCCACGTAATCCCCACAGTCTCTTCTTGGTTCCCCTTTACTGCAGGAAGTAAAGTGAGATTTCCCCCAATTTTATGTTTTAATTTTTGGGACAGTGGCCCTTGAAGTGGAGAAGGCAGGAATTCTGAAGAATACAGTCAAACTAGATTATCAAATAGAAGGAGCTGAATCTGTTCACTTTTGCAGTGTCAATTATTTGGTCAACTAGGGAATCCAGTGCTTTGACAGTGAGCATGAAACAGTTCTCAGGAAATGTGCTGCAGACAAGTACTTTATGCCATTATGTAATGAGCTGTGCTTTTTCAGAGGTGTTTGAACCCATAATTATGTTTGTGTAGTCATTCAGGCGCTATTTGAAGTCTTGAAGGAAAATAGCTGAATTTCTTTGTTGTGGGGTTTTGGTTTGACAGAGTTGAGCAAGTGATTCTGTATACCTATATACCCATGTACTTCTTAAAGCTTTATATTTACATTATTATATTTTAAATATACATTGTGATATGTTGAAGAGAGTATGATGCTTTTGGGCACCTGTGATTAAGATGCTTTAAGTACTGGTAATTTGTGAATGTTTATACTTTTTTCTGTGTATCACCTTTTTCTTGTGTGCACAGTATTGCACTGGAGACACATGAGAAATGGGCTGAGAGCAGTTACTTGAGGTACCACCGTGAGGAAAGGACGTAACAACACCAGTAATTTATCAAAAATTTGTGAATATATGTCCATAGCAACAAAACCATGTAGTATATAATAATGGGTGACAGATGGACTGTGGTTGTATAGGTTGAAAATAGGTGCAGGCTAGCACGGTTTACTTGCCTGATTCCACATCCTCGACGGCTGTTGAGAGGGTTCATGGGTCCTGCAATAAGTTATGCCCTCAGTTTGGTCACTTCAGAACCTGTGCCACCGATGAGATACTGCCTTGTGAATTCCAAGCCTTCTTCCAATTTCCAAGTTGTTATAACATTCTCTCTATATAGTTGTTCTCTTCACCATATCACCCTTCACCTTCTTGTTACTTATTTGTTTATTTGGAACGTGCAGGCAGTGAGGGAGAAGATTTGTTTATTGTTTGGTGTAACAAAGGAAACTGGCTTATGCAAAAATTTGTACTGATGGCAGCATTGGCACCATTTGACCATATTCCATCATGCATATTAGTGTTTTTTTTTCCATTCTTTATGTTGTTATGGACATGCTTCCTTAGGATTATCACATGCCTTCCTTTTGCTCACAAAATGACATACAAAAAAGTGTACCAATTTAATTAGTACCCTTGCTTTTTGGAGTTGTGGCATGGCTGGAATATGTTGTTTTGGTTTGCACTGGTATGTCTTTTGTTAAGACCTGGGCTTGTAAAAGTAGCATTGGGATGCCTTCTCATAAAGGTAATGATAAGTTGTAGGTGTATATGCCCGAACCAATTTGAAGTCTGACATAGTAATATCTGTTGCTTGTGCACGGTGTTGCAGAAACCTGTGGGTGGAGTTGCTGTCCTCCCACCAGTCAATCTTACAAAGCTGAAAAAGAAGGACAAGAAGGATAAGGAGAAAAAGGAGAAAGCAAAAGCAGAGGAAAAGGAGAAGGTGAAAGAAGCAGAACAAGTAAAAGAGAAGGTGGATACGCTGAAAGAAGAGCCCATGCGAATATCCCCTACTACTACTACTTCAACCACTAAGGTAAGTGAAAGGACCTCACATGTGCCATGGTTAATGTTTTAGTGGCTTTTTGAGTGTGATTTTTATTGATTTTGACAAAGATAGTGCATGGCAATGTAAAATGTTCACATTTGGAAAATGATTTTTATAAATTAGCTGCTTTCATTACAGTGGCCTGTATATCTTGATTTTGAGCATGCACATTGATATTTATCAATTGACTAGGCAAAGAGTGATTGTCAGAGGAGGCTGAAATATGCAATATTACAGGCTCGTGGAAACCAGGCAATAGTTACTCATTTTTAATACACTAGTTTCACTTGTTCAGTAATTTCATCTGACAGTCACCATATGATAGCTTTTTAAAGAGTTGTGTGCATGTGCACCACTCATTTGCATGAGCATGATTATTCCACCCTACCATGTTTGTGCTCTGCCATAGAAAGTGGGAGTTCCTGCCTTGGGCGGCAGTCCTCGCGGGAGTCCCCGATCCCCACCCCCACCCCCACCTCCTCTACCCACTCATGCTGCACGAAGCCCCACCTCAACTTCACCGGCACCCACTGGAACATCATCTCCCTTCCTCCCTGGTTACACCAGGGAGTATGTATATGATCAAGAGGAAGACATCTTGACTCCTGACAAAAAAGGAAGCATGCGTCCAGTAGGGGGATTTTCATATGAACATCCCAGGAGGAGCTTTGGTGAGCAGCCAGCGCAGGCCTCTTCTCCATCCACCAAGAAGGCCACCGGGCTGGCATTCAACTATGCCCCTGGTGAATTGAGTAAGGATCACCCTCTGGAGAGCGAGAAAGATCCAGAGGTGTGGCTGACTGCCACTCCTGCTAGTGTCACATATGTAGAGAGTGCATCCCGGGTGGAGCAAGCTAAAGTTGATACAGTTGAAGAAGAACCTCCCACTTCACCTTCCAAAGGAGGGCGGCTCGGCCTCTTCATGACAAGCTTTTTGCCCAGCAAAAAGGCAAGTAAAGGAGGAAGTGCCTCCCCAGAAGGCCGTCCTGGATCGCCAGAAAGCGCTTCAGACATATCACCTGAAAGCAGAGAGGAAGTCACCAAGAAGCCCAAGAAGAGGGGTATTCTTTCTGGATTGGATTTGTCCAAAAAGAGTGACTCATCCAAAAAGGGAGCAACAGCTGCTGATGAGTCCAAGAAACGTACCAATGATGCCAAATCTGGAGATAGTATGGCATTGGACAAGGATGACTTGACAAGAGATGTAAGTGCTGCAGCAGATCAGAAAAAAGGTGGTGTTCTAGACCGAGACCATCCTCAGGAGACAACACCCCAGGGGAAGGAAAGTGGAATCAGGGCCAGTTTGATCCCATTGAAGACTTCCAAGACTGCTCCTGCAGGGGCTGCAGCATCCAAGAAGTCCACACCCAGTGACCAACTAGAGCCAGGCAAAGGCCAGCTGGATGACAAGAAACCAACTGACAAGTCTGACGATAGGAAAGTTGGTGACAAGGGTGATGACAAGAAAGCTAGTGACAAGAAAGCTGACAAAAAAGCTGACAAGAAAGCTGGTGACAAGAAAGGTGACAAGAAGGCTGGTGACAAGAAAGCTGACAAGAAGTCGGAAAAGAAGTCAGACAAGAAGGCTGGTGATAAGAAAACCGACAAGAAGGGCAGTGACAAGAAAGCTGACAAGAAGGGCAGTGATACAAAAGCTGGTGACAAAAAGGGCAAAGATGCAATGCGTCACCGGACTGAGTCAGAATCTTCAGTATCTTCCAGCAGCATGTCTGAGTACAGTGAGAACAAGCAGCCAGCAACTGAAGAATTGATGAATCTGCCTGGTGCAGGTGCTCCTGGAAGTGTAGATGAGGATACTGTTGTCACCACTACTGTGACCACATTGGGCAGCAGTGCTGCACCCAAGATAGTCAAGACCACAACGAAACAAACCGTGAAGAAAGGGGACAATAGTCTCACACAAAACATTGAGGAGAAAGTGGAAGATGTGACACCTGGGGGCATGGGGACTGTGGTGGTATCCAAAAAGACAAACAAGGTGAATATGCTCATATGTAGCTTATATTGTTCAGCTAATACCACAAATAGAATTATTTTTTGCCTCTGTGAAATATCATCCTCTTATTGGCAATCATCACTAAAATTACCCCCATGTGGTATTATCTGAATGAAGGCAACTTACTAGCACTCTTGCAACCCTTCCATTGAAAGGTAGGAGATTTTCTTCATGAGAACATAAAGTAGGTTTTTTGCTTGCGAATGTTATGCATGAACGTGCTGATTTATTCTCATTTTAGAGTTTAACATACATTTATGCATGGATCAGCTATTTATTTTTTATCATGCAATTTGGTAGGTCTAGGTGCTGCCTTTTGATGTTTTTTGACAACACAGTTTCTTGAATTTATGAGAGTTATTACTGTTTTCTGTTCCATGGAGTCTTACAACAGTTTTTCCATGCTTTATGATATATTGTACCTCTACTCACTACATATCATCTTCAGGCTGAAACAATTGATAAAGGAGGTGAAGAGGGAACACCGCATGTGAAAGCAACAAAGGTAACCACTCGTACAGCTACATCTGTGGAGGATAAGGAGAAGAATGCTACAACCAGTCAGGTTGGTGTTCTTGCTAGCTAACCTAGGATGGTCTCATCTGATATAATTTTCACAGATTCAGGAGAAGACCTTCACACATTATACAACAACCAGTGCAACGAGGCAGGAGCAGAGAGTGATGACACAGGAAGTGCGATCCACCTCTACTGTTCTGTCAGGCGATGCTCAGGTAGGAGCCACACAGGTTTTATAGGTGGGAGAATTTTGGGGGTTCTCTTGCAGCATAGAGTTTAAGCCACATAATGCAAATTGAGTAGCCAGAGTGATGAGACTTCCACACACTCTTCCCTTCCTTGCATGAGCTAAATCTTTGCTTTGGCTCACCAGTCCTAGCAACTTCTTTAAGAATGAGCCAGTAACTCTGTAGTTTTCCTTTTTTTCTTTTTTCTTTTTTGCCTGCATTAATGCATGATTTTTCTGAACATTTGTGCATGACTGCCTTGATAGGCTGCCCCATCCAGGCGCCTGAGCGAATCTAGTACCTCCAGCTCGGACTCCGGCACTCCTATCGATTCTACTGACATACCTGGCACCACTAACAATGCTACTTTTCTTCCAACCAAGTTTGAGGAACCTACTGACATGCAGGTACAGGGGACTAACAAGCCCATAATTTTCTCCCCACATAACCTTCTTCCTTATGCAAGAGGAGCTCTTCGAGCCACCCTCTTTGTTGCTCTCTTCTTACACATGCAGGCCCATTAAATCCACTAATACAATACCAATTTAAGAGTGTGCAGTTCATCAATCAGTAATCTGAACTAATCATTACTTTATAAGGTGTTTTGCTTCATTTTTCTCTCATAGCTTGAATTATCAGGTCCAGTTCATGATATGGTATGTTCGAGATGAGTGAAATGTTTCTAAGGCTAAATATCTGACCAGGACATACTGTATGACAAGATGTTGGGATAACTAGTAAATTTGCACTGAATCATATTGGACCTGTTTCCACCTGCAGAGGCTAGAATGATGTCAGAGCAGGCTTGACAGGGCTGGTAGGGTGGTCCTAATGAGCCTCCCATCGAAGCAGAATGGACAGGGTCTGATGTTATGCAGTGTAATTTAATTTTACCAGGGTTTCATAACATTCTGTCAAACCATATGTATTTTCGAGTTCAGAAGCGGACACTAGCATACCACATCTAAGCTTACATTGCAGTAGAAGTACCACTCCTTTCTTCCAACCAGCCATTCGTGTATAAAGGTTATTAACAACTGCTTACATAAGTGGTCCCCAAACTGGCTTTAAAAATTCTTTCATTCAAAAATGCACAGAAAATTTCATATCTGCAAGCCCTGATAAATGGTTTTAAATTCCGTGGTCGATTTTTTTTGTAATTAATTTCAATACAGTTTTCGGGTTTGGGTTTTAACGAACCTCGGGGGCCACCCCTGAGGTTTGTCATCAACATTTACATCCCACTAAGTAAGAAATAAAAGTAGTGGCAGCAATTTTATCAGACACGACAGAAATTCACTGTCCAAGGTATAATCATATTCATTTCAGTTGTTAACTGCCAAATTAACTTCAACTTTGGTATTCTCCTAGCTCAATTGTTACTTTTCATAATTATTATTCATTCTAAAGTCCAGATAATCTGAATGGAAACTTTTTGTCACATCGTGTTTATAACCCCACCACTCCATTTCTTCAGGGTGGACAAATAATTATGGGTTTGAGCAAGTATTACCAGACTAAAAGAAAAATCCAAGGAGTACAACAGTTAATTCGCCGAAACCCAGTATCTGACATTTGGCGGGAAATTCAGATCTCATCAAGTACATATGTGCATACAGCAGTGCTTCCCAATTGTTTTTGTTGGCGATCCCAAATCATCTTCCCATAAAATTCACAACCCTCCAGATGTGCACATTTTGATCCCATAACATGAAAAGACATGTAAACATTTATAACTATTGTCGAGTATCTGAATTGTTCTGTAACTTACCTTATGGGCTTAATTTTGGCGAGAGCTAGAATCATTTAATGAAAATAATTTTTGCCCTCCCTCACGACCTGAAATATTAAGTTTGGGAAGCTGGCATATAAGAACGAAAAATCCATAGCATTCCTGACCCCACGAGAAGGGGAAATCTGAAAGCGGTGAAAGCGGTTCATCAATGCAGTCAACTGTGCTGACCCATTCATGTTTTGGCCTCTCCTGTAAAATTTGAGAATATGCAGATACTGGGTTTCGGAAAATTTGGGCCGAGCAGTTACTCTTGTTATCCACAGACAAGCCTTAGCCATTTAAAAATGCCTTCCTCTCTTTAAAAAGTTTTGGACAAGGCTGTACAAATTATATTAAGTATAGGCCTCGGAAATTCAGGCAATTCAAGATTTTGTGACGGCATGGAGAGTCATCATGAATCCTTTCTTCCTCATCCACAAGTGGAATGGCTGTCTGAAGGAAAACTATTTACATGTTTGATGCAATTCAAGAATAAAGAACAATCATTTTTAATGGATAACACACATTCATTTGGAAAACTTTTTGACAGATGACTAGTGACTCTGCTCTCTGCAAACTCTCATATTTATCAGATACTTTCGCCAAGATAAATAAAATGAAAATTTGCAAGGTAGGGTTCTTATGGGTTTTGACTCATAGACTACTGCAGTTATAGACTGAATTTATTGAGGGTGGCAGCCTTGAGTGTTTTCCACTTATGAAATAGCTACAAGAAGAACATCAGGCACCAGAAGGCGTGAAGGCCTGTTGGGTGGCATTCGCGTGCACCTATGATGTCTGAGCGATTCCTTTGAGAAATATTTTCCAATGGCCAGGGAAACAACACTGAAGCAGTATAACTAAGGAGTAATCAATCCATTTCCAGTTAAACTTACTTCAAACCCAACCTGCCTGACATCAACTGAATATGAATGCCTCATAGGCATTAGTCAGATACCACTTTGAAAATGCTGCACATTACCTTGCTAAATAAGTATTGTTCAGAATTTTGGCTAAATTTAGAAGACGAATTTTAACCACTGGCCGATTTTAAAAAATTCAGTTTCCTTTTGCCGCCAGTTATTTGTGTGAATTGGAATTTTATGCTGATGGTGCAACTAAAACCAAGCATAACAGCCACGTCGACTCTGAATATTGCATTTTTCTGCAGCTATCCATTAAATTGGACATCGCCAAACTATGCAAAATTGAACAACCTGTTTCATATCCCAAGGGATCTGTAAGTGCTGTCAAGGAGTTGCTGAATGAAACTTGGCACAATAATATAGGCAGGTAAGTTATAAACAAAATGCAAACCATTTCGGCAAAGTGCGACAAGGTCAAAAGTTATGACCTCTCGATGTCAGCCCAGACAGCTTACCTTAAGAGCGAAGTTTCAGATATCACACTTTCAAAAAAAAGCGGACATTTTATTACATCACTGGAAATGGATACTTGAGGGGAACTTGATTTTCTGAATTTTCCGCGAGTAAGCTATAAGCTGGATTTGATGCCAATCGGGCTTGTAATTTGAGAAAAAATTGTTTTTGTATTATTTTTTTTGTGAAAAAATTCAGAAGCTACTTTTTCAAATACGGTTGCGATCTAGCAATATAGCTCGTTGTAATCAGAGTAATTATCCCTTTCCAGCGATGTAATAAAATGTCTGGTTTTTTTTAGTGCGATATCTGAAACTTCGCTCGTAAGGTAAGCTGTCCTGGATGACATCGAGAGGTCATCACTTTTGAGCTTGTCGCACTTCGCCAAAACGGTTTGCATTTTGTTTAATAACTTGCCTGCCTATATTCACTTCCGTTGTTTCTGTTGTCAGTAGGTTCTATATTGTGTAAAAAAATTGTAATTAAAACAAGATGTTTTTTTCTGCATGTGCTGTTTATGACTATTGTAGGCCTACTATATCTCGCAAAAAGATGAAGACAATTTTTCATTGACACCAAAGGCAAAATCTTATCCATATTTTTGCGCGATATACATAGTACAGTACATGTAGGCCCTACCTAAAGCACCCATTGAAAGTGAAAAATTGTCAGGGGCTCCACCATCAAATTCTTTCTAAAAAGTGGTCTCCATGGGACAAAAAGTTTGGGAACCACTGGCTTATAGGATTGGTTGGCAGGTAGAAAGAGGTGGTACTTTCACTGCTAGGTAAGCTTGGATGGGTTATGGTAGAGGAATTCTGAAATGGCATTACCTTCTCAGGATGTTGTCTCTTGTTCACTGCACTTTGAAATGCGAGAGTCAAAGAATCTGTGAGGAGGAATGAAGTTATCTGCAATTTGTAGTCAAGGTGGCCATTTAAAATTTTTTAATTAACCAACAAATTGCAAGTGGCTATTAGAGAAGGGCCTACAGGCACAGTTTCAAAAGTCAGGTTTTGTGAAAGCAGGTATTTCTCATTACACCTTGTTTTGCTATCCCTGCACTATGTACTTGAATATTTTCTTGATCTGTTATGGTCTCAACAGAAGTTTATTTTTTATACAAATATCTATTTTGTGCTGGTATTGAGTAAATTTGCTACTGCATGTAGGAGAATGACATAATGCGAATATATTTTTATGCAAGAGCTTCATTTTTTGGAATTCAAAAGACTTCAATAAAAGTTTGGTTACTATCCTGCAGTAGATTTCATTGCCAGAGAGGGAGAATCATGAGTACAGCATACTATGTAGCATGCACCACATTGTTCATTGCTGCTGCAGTGATGCATAACGTGAAGGGTTGCCCTTGCAATTCCATTGAAGTATTTCAGTTGATGTCAGCTTAATTTAAACTTCTTACTGGAGAGTCAACAAGATGGTGCATTAAAATCTGTAGGTAGCATAGCTTTTGTGGTACTACAATTGAAGGGCTTGGGAGAAAAACGTGTTCATCGCCACTGGGAAATGCGAAAAGTTCTCGGGCAGAATTTTTTCTGCGGAAACAAATGATGCGTGGAAGGTGTCCTCTGGTGGGGAGTACCTTCATGAATATTCGTGAATCTTTCCGCGCCTGCAGAGAGAGTCAGTCGCTGGCAGTCAATCTGTTAGTGACCGAGGGTAATCAGTGCCTTTCGAATTCTCATTTTCCATGAAAATGACAGAATAGGTACGACCCATGACTCGGCACCAGTCATCACAGTGTTCAGGAAGTAGGGGTCACCATTTGAGGAGTCCAGAACGTCCTGCGAGACTTCCAGCTCTGTCGTGTAGGTAGCTTTGGCACGAATTGAATGTCTCGAGAGTACAACATGTTAAACGGCATGAGGCAGTGGGCTCACAAGCTGACTGCTAGTGACCGGTGCTCTCTGCAGGTGGGAATATATTCATGAATACTCGTGAAGGTACTCCACACCTACCCACATGAGGACACCTCTTATGCTTCATTTGTTTCCGTGAAAAGAATTCAGGCCAAGAACCTTTTGCACATCCCACTGACTGTTAACATGTTTTTCTCCCGAGCCCTTCAATTATCAAGGCCTCATTCCATATCTAGGTCGACATTTCACGTATTCATCTCCTTGCTCACGTTGGCATGCGATCCATGCTGGTGCTGTAATTGTTGGCATTTGACTCTTGTAATTGTGTAAGTATTGCACCTGACTGCAGAAGAGCAGAACACTCTTCCAAGAAATATTGAGTCATCCTTTGAGCTGAGGACATTTTTTGGGATAATCTTATGCAGATACACTTGTAGTAGATAATTCATTCTTCAGTACGTTGTCATGAGTTTGTTATTATGATATAGAGTGGCGACCCTTAGCGTGACGTAGGCTTGCTGTGCATTGTGGGAGAATATGCTTGTTGGAGGTTTAAACTGTGGTTTTCCTGTCCTTGTATCAAATCCAGTATTTGATACTGTTATATCTTGGTGAAGTGGTTGGGCTTTTCCACATTGGATGTGAGACATTTAAACTTTTTTATGTTGTTGTTGAGATACATAGCCTATCCATTGTGTGCACTCACTGTCAGTATTGACCAATGCCTGACCCACCAGTGTTGTATAGATATATTTGAAGTATTCTTTGTGATTGTTGGGTTGAGTATTGAAAAATTACTTTCAGTTACACAAATTGACCGGCAGGTTTGCAGATGTTGTTTTGTCCGTATAGATACTTGGCATCCAGTAATATAATTATGTAGTGTCAAATTTTATGTCAAAAGCATGATGACAGTACCCATTAGTTGCCAGTGTCCCCATGTCCCATCTGTTTATATCCATTTTTATTTATTGCTTTCTTGTGGGCTAAGCTACAGTTGCAGTGCATTTCAGAAGCATTTTAAGTGAAGGAAATAGTGTTGATGGGACAAATCTGCATTGAAATGGACAGGCCAAAAAGCACAGTTTAAATTTGCATAAGTGCAATTCTTTCAGCCCTGGCAGTTGAAGAGTTTTGGTATGTGTGCTTAATTCCTGTGTGAGCTTATGTTGCGTGCTCTCTTTTCTTCTCCTTTCCTCTTTTGCGACCTGCACCTCCACCACTTGACCCATCCTTGCCTCCACCTCACGTCTGGGGTGCAGGGTCCAGAACCTCCCATCGTGAAGACAGAGAGCATAAAGTACGAGCCATGTACAGTGGCGCAAGGAGTCACCACGCTCAGCACCACGCAGGTTCCCCTGGTGCGCACAGAGGCCCGGAAGGTGACTGCCCTTCACTCACCGTCTTCTGGCGGGGGTGATGCAGCGCCTGAAGCTGAGGAAGTTGCAGGAGATCTTCCAGCCAACAATGATGATGCTGGTGTTACTAATGATGGTACTGCTGCCGCAGTCCCTGACACTGATCCCACTTCAGAAGAGATCGTCAGTTCCCAAACAATCAGCAGCAAAGTCCGCACTGTGGAGACCATTACCGTGAGTAGCAACCTTCTTGGGAAGGAGATAGTGCTCTTATAATTTGTTTGGGGATTTTAATTATAGAAGTAGATTTCTGCTATTTGGCAGAAGAAAATGGACACATCTTAGATGGAGGAAAATAATCTGCTGCAGTAGTTTTTATGGTTATATTGATTAAATCCAGCACAGTGAGAAAGTTCAGCAGATGTACTTGAGATGTAATTCTTCACTGCTCCTGTTCTAGGTTGTTTGATGAATGTAATTTTTAGTTGGTACTCTAGCTGCAAACCTTTTTCCTTCGGCAGTACAAGACCGAGCGTGATGGAGTTGTGGAAACGAGAGTTGAACAAAAGATTACTATCCAGTCTGATGGGGATCCCATAGACCATGATCGAGCATTGGCAGAAGCAATCCAAGAAGCCACGGCTATGAATCCAGATATGACTGTTGAGAAGATTGAGATCCAGCAACAAAGCACTCAGTAATGAGTGAGGTGACAGTCCAAACCGCACAGCTCTCCAAGAGCCAGGTCAGTTAATGACAGTTCCTTAATGCTTGGTGGATTGGGTGCTATGGGCATATCGAAAGGATGTGTTCCAGGATCAATTTTGATGCTGCGGGCAATATTTTTTAGGGGAAATCATAAGAAGTCATTTCAAAAGCAACTTGGTTTTTCCTATCTGTTTTTTGAGTTGGGAAAATGAGGTTGTAAAATTGGCAAATGAGCCATTTTTTCAACTTCCCAGGCCCCATTTTTATAGTAGTGGTAGATATTATGCCCATTTTTAAATTGTTAAATATTCACATATTTTGGGAAATGCACATGGTGGCTATATCAGCATGCCATTATACTTGCCCAACTGCATGGTAATTCGCTCACCCTGAACATTTGCACCATAGATGAGCAGAAACCCACCAATGCGCGAAATTATTGAAGACACAAT
>KZ539390.1:0-22961 GCA_000934665.2 Catajapyx aquilonaris
TTTTACGCGATGTCTACCTTTTAGCGGCTATCAATCGCTACTATTAGAATTAGTTCTTACTGCAACAGAAGAACAACAACACAGTGCAGAATGATAGAAATTTTAATGTTGAATAGCTGTTCTTTTTTGCGAGATATTTACGACTTTATTTTGACAATTTCAGTGCGAGAACTTCTAAGATCTTCCGAACGGAGATGTGGTAGTGACACATATGAGAAAAAGAGTAGTCTTCTGCGCATGTCAGTTGGAATAATAGCTGTTCACAAGCGCTACCAAGCGACCAGGAGCGAGTCGTGCTCGGAGGCAAAGTGACTACTCTCTAATGTTGTTATACTCATTGTTTTGTTGTAACACTTTTCTACATATCCACAAATGAAATAAATGCATTTATTCCATATGCCCATGGTGGTATTATTAAAAAGTCATTTTTATTCCGGCAAGTACAAAATAAAAGGTCAACTTTTGCTCTGGTTGAGTGTCACTCAGCCTCCAGCATTTTCCCACTTGCAGATGTGAAATCTCAGTCGCTCATATGTAATTAACATGTCATTAATATTAAGAATGTATCTCACGATTGGCCTAATCATTATTTAGTTGTGCAATTCAATCACGTACACTAGAGGGCTCTACACACAGCAATACTTACAAATATTTTATTCAACTGTTTCAGATGGAGCCTGCGAAAATGGGGTGAGTAAGTGTCCCAATTAGTACTCGACTTATGTCTAAATTATATATGTTGGAGGCTATAATATGCCTGTTTTATATCTGCATCGCATCTCTGGGCCTGCAGACAAGTTCCACAACAATGTAGGCTAATGTCTCTGCATTGCAAAAGAAAGGGTGCATATGGGACTGGAGCTACAAGAGTGATTAATAACAATGGCATTTATTAGCTTAAAATGCAACAGAAGTTATAACACATTTTTGATGGCAGTCCCAACGGATATGGCTCTACCATGCGATAGCCTGTTAATCCGGTATTTTCAAGCTGCCTGGAAGATCCTCATCAATCCTTTGGTCCTATTCCAGGCTAAGGCATTGGTAAAGCGCAGTGCGACCGGGAGACCAAAAAGTGCAGGTAATGCTTTTATCGGCCTTTGCTTTGGTAGCTAACCGCGGTGATTAGGATATTTATTAATTATTAATTAAATAATTTAAGTCCCTATAGAAGACTTTTCTCTCGCAGATTTTTTTTTCTGCGAGAGAAAAGTCTTCTATATAGGGAAGCGCACTAGTCAGAGAGAACCTTCAAGGCTGATGCAGAGAGAATTGCCTATTCTCTTCGTGACACAGGCTATAGAATCAATCACTTGACGCATTAAATTGGAATGACAGCTGTAACCCAATAACTGTTAATAATTGTAGCATTGATAATTTCAGGAGGAAGAGCGACAGCAAGACGAGCGACAGCAGCAAGACGAGCGACAGCAGCAAGACGAGCGACAGCAAGACCAGCGACAACAAGACGAACGACAGCAAGACAGAGGACCGTAACAGTTACTCGGAGGAGATCGATAGGATATAATGCTGAAACCATGACAACTCGATCATATCCCACACCGACCACATTGTTTAGAACGAGAATGACCACACGGTACTATACTAAAACCACCGGAAGATATCCTACAACAGGAGTGTATACTGGAACAACCTTAATGTATACTGTAACAAATGGGTGGTATAGAGGAACCACCGGATATCTTACTCCAACAACTGTATATTGCACTGAGACTGTACAGTACACTGGAACAACTGGAATGTATACTGGAACGACTGTAAATTGTACTGTAACAACCAGGGGGTATACAGGAACTACTGGGCCGTACACTGGAACCACTGGGCCATACACTGGAACTACTGGAAGGTATACGGGAACTACCGGACCACACACCGGGAGAACCCAGAGGAATACCAGAAAACACTGAAGCATATTGTAACGACCCCTGCCGCTTCGTAGAACGGCAGGACAAGAGAAGGTGGACATGAGAGAGAAAAATAAAATTGAATAAGCATGATAGTTAGAATTTGAACTAAATGGGAATAAAAACATGACCATTAAAAATTGCAAAAATGTTTACAGGGAGGAATGAAGCTAGATTACTTGCTAACGTCATTGATGATGTAAAATGACTGCAATATCAATACGGTATTGTAGACAAAAATGAGGGACAATAATCACTAGTAATTAACAAGTTCCGGTCCTTAAAGAGCAAAGGAAATCAAAATAGACATTTTCTAATATTTCAACAAACGTTGCCTTTATAGTCACTTGCACATTTCTGCTGTCTTAATAATTGCGCTTAATTGTTTCCTGCAACCCAGTAATTATGTTCTCTTGGACATGTTTTTCTTGTAGAATAATTCGACTATGCTAAATATTTGCATGTTAGCATGTGCTTTCTTTCACTTCTAATATGTTAAACAGTCGCCTCTATAGATGAGGACACTGATGCTTGCAGCGCTTTTGACCGAGTTTCATTCTTGATTTGCTGCTAATTTATTTGCTCCGCATTTTAATAATCGAGAGAAACCCGGAACAAGTGGTTAATCCCATTTAGATAATGCAGCTTGATTACACTATTTTTCTGAGTTTACCATTGACCTCAAGACCAAACAAACTAAATCAAAGTAAGTGTATGGCCATAGTGTCACAGGGAGGCCCGCTATTATGCTGCTGTCTTTCAGTGATGACCGTTGTCACGCATCCCGTGTCACGCAAGCAGCTCGCAATTCTGGCGACGTATCATGCTACAAAGATGATTAACGACGTGAATTTACAATGGCTTTCGGGAGGATGTGCGTCACCAGAGAAGAGCTAGATGTCTGCAAAATATCGCAATCACAAAAGTTGCTTATATCAAGCTCAGTTGAAGACGGATGCACCCACCATAGTTAGCCGAGGAGTGAAGATGACTGTGACTGTCGCAGTGTTGGCTTTCGTCACATGCACTGTGGTGAGTCCACTGTTGATTGTTGAACGATGAATTTGGTGATTGCAAAATAGTATAGTTAATAATAATAATAATTGTTCAGTTATGTAGAAAATCTGCGAATTATTAAAAATCAGGCTCAGTCTCATGAAGCACTTATTGGGTCTTTCAGAGTATCACTTTTGCAAACGGGTTGCCCTTGGCCATGGGCGGTCAATACATTTCAGCCGAAGACAAAGGTATATGTACGGATCACGAAAGTGTCACCGTAATGCTCCGAAAGTATGTTGCAACGAGCACATTTTAATTCAAAGTCTTCTCTTTTCCAGGGAATCATTGGCCATTAACGGTACGTTCTTAACTATACACTTGGATTATTTTTGGTTTGTCATTGTTATGGTGACATTGCTTAACAGTGACAACTTGGAAGCTTGTATGATCCATATGAAAGACCACGTTGTCTACAAAATAATTCTGTTTTCTCGTTCCAGATATGCACTATGCCGAATAAAACGATTGCCGAAATAAACTACGATGACACTAGCGACAAGTACTTCGCATGTAAGCACTTGTACAAGAATATTGTACAAAATCACTTCAGACTGAACAGCAGTAATGAGCATCGGTATACCTATGATTTCAGTAAATATTTTGTCGGTGTTTGGTTTCCATGACGCGTCCCGAGTGAAGCTTTCTGAAGGACAGCAGGTCAACAAAATCGGAACAACATCGATGGTAGGACATCCTCCGAAGCATCAGTCAAACCAGAAGGAAAGGTTGAGAAGAAGTCCGCAAGGAAAAGGCAAAGAGAAAAAGGAGGAGAAAGAAAAGGAGAGGAAGGAGAGGAAGGAAAAGAAAGAGCAGGAGAAGAAGGAACGAAAGGATAAGAAGGAACAAGAAAAGAAGGAACGAAAGGATAAGAAGGAACAAGAAAAGAAAGAGCGGAAAGAAAAAAAAAGGAGCAGGCAAAGACAGAGAGAGGAAAGACAATAATAAGGATGAGAAAGAAAAGTAATAAACACCCTAATCCAAATTAATTTCCCTTACAATAATTTGCACCCACTTCATGAATTAATTTTGCTACCTACCCTCTCCATAATTATTTAGGCTATAAGTTTCGGAACAAAAAAAAAAGTCAGGTACTGTTGCCATTTAGGAAAATTTTCTTGTCAATTCTGAACGGGTATGACTGTAATTAGCGGCTTAGGTACCTAACGCTGAAATGATAATCATAACTCAGATTGCATTGTTAAGGTAGGGGATCAAATCAGAGAGTATAGCGCACGTCGGCAAAATTAATCAGTCACCGACGTCACAATGAGAAATATCCACAATGGATATTTTTAACAATGACAGGCTAGCAACGGCATGACAACGATGGTCAACAGCAGTTGCTGGGATTGAGCACCATTGTTGGCGAATTGGAGTTGGAGGGTTAGGTGGGTCGTCGACTTTACTAGTGCGGATACGGAGACAGAACAAGGAAGATGCCTGAAGCAAAGAAGCTGGAGCTGGTCTCGACCATCGGGTTCGAAGGTCAATGCAATAAGAGGAGGTCAGCTCCTGAGCGTGAGTGACCGTGCTGTGTATTGTTGTGTTCTAGGCAAGGTCCTGTGTGGCGTGCACGTGCATCCGGACGGAGTGAACTGCGTGTACCCGACTGGTACGTCCCTGGTGATGTCCGACCTCAAGTCTCCGAAGCAAAAGTTCTACAACGGACACACGCACTTCGTCAGCTGCATGTGCATCTCAAAAAGCGGAAAGTTCATCGCCTCGGGGCAGGTCAACCACATGGGATTCAAGGTCAGCAGGTTTCCACATTGTTGAGTGACCAGTTGTTTCATTATTGTCATTGGGATTTGCAGGCGCCTGTGATAATATGGGACTGCGAGGGACGGAAGGTGTACGGGTCGCACGAGGTGCACAAGGTCCGGGTTGAGTCATTGTCGTTCTCGTGCCGTGACAGGTACGTAGCGTCGTTGGGCGGAAGGGACGACGCTAACGTGATAGTGTACGACGTGACCAAGAAGGAGCCACTGTGCGGCCTGCAGTCAGCCACGGGGCCCATGGGTTACGCCAAGGTTCTCCGGTACCTCAACACCTCCGAGAAGCTGTTCCTGACCGGCGGGGACATGACCCTCCGCCTGTGGCAGCTGGACGTCCCCAACAGGAAGGTGCTTCCGACCGACGCCCAGACCCGAAAGATCCGGAGAGTCATCCGAAGCCTCGAGATTGACTCCGAGGACCGCTGGGCCTACGGCGGGACGGAGACCGGGGACATCCTTCTGATCCGACTGGAGATCACTCGAACCGATCCTGGGTCGGGGAAGCCAAAGTACGACGTGTTGGCCACGCTGACAGACACCCTAGTGCGAGTACCGCGTAGGAAGGGAGAACCGCCTGACTTCTTCCAGAAGGGGGCCATGTCGCTGATGGTACTGGACGGAGGGAAGAGCCTCCTGGTCGGATCCGGAAGCGGAAGGGTGTCGCTGGTACGTCGCAGGGAAGGAGTGTCCTCGAAGAAGCCAGGTCCGATGGGGAGCAAGTACAGCATCCCGATGCTGGAGGGGACGCTGGTCGAGGAGAAGGGCGTCAAGCTGGTAGGTGGCGTGACGTCCTTGAGCTGCCTCACGTCCGAGTCGGCCAAGGGGACAGTCCTGATCGGCACTGACCACTCGCAGCTGTACCAGCTGGAGCTGGCCACCTTCACCACCAAACTCGTCCTGACCTGCCACATGGGAGGGGTCACCTGCGTAGCGTACCCGCACGGCTGCTCGGACCTGTTCGCCACCAGCAGCCAGGAGGACGTCCGCATTTGGTCCACCCGCACGAACAAGGAGCTGCTGCGGATCTCAGTGCCCAACATGCAGTGCAGCGTGGTCGTCTTCACCAGGGACGGACGGTATCTGATGACCGGATGGAGCGACGGGGAGATCAGGTCCTTCACTCCCGAGACCGGAAGGAAGGTCTTTTCCATACACAATGCACACAAGATGGGGGTACGTATGTTAATGGTGGGAACGTCAACAGGAACGTAAATGCAAACGTGAACGTGAACGTAGACGTAGACGCGAACATAGACGCAAACGTGGACGTAGACGTGGACGTAGACGTGAACGTAGACGTGAACGTGAACGTAGACGTGAACGTGAACGTAGACGTCGACGTGAACGTAGATGTGAACGTAGACGTCGACGTGAACGTAGATGTGAACGTAGACGTAGACGTAGACGTGAACGTAGACGTGAACGTAGACGTAGACGTAGACGTGAACGTAGACGTAGACGTGAACGTGAACGTAGACGTGGACGTGAACGTAGATGTGAACGTAGACGTAGACGTGAACGCAAACGTGAACGTGATGTCAATGGCTTTTCCTTCAGGTGAGCGCCCTGGCTGTGACGTCTGACGGCAAGCGGTTGGTGAGCGGCGGTCGTGAGGGTATCGTGCGGATGTGGGACATCACCCCCCATAAGCAGACGTTGCTTGGGAGCCTGAACGAGCACAAGGGGGCGGTGACGTGCATCCACATCCGGTCGACGGACAAGGAGTGCGTGACGTCGAGCAGCGACGGGAGCTGCATCGTCTGGGACCTGGACAGGTTCGTGCGGAACCAGATCATGTTCGCCAACACACTCTTCACAGGGGTGCGGTACCACCCGTCGGAGGTGCAGATCATCACTTGCGGGACGGACAGGAAGGTCGGGTACTGGGAGACGCTGGACGGGTGCAGCATCCGGGAGCTGGAGGGATCCCTGACGGCGGCGGTCAACGTCATCGACGTCACAGCCAACGGACTCTGCATGGTGACTGGGGGTGTGGACATGGTGGTCAAGGTCTGGAGGTACTACGAGGGGGACGTGTCTCACGAGGGGCACGGGCACACCAGCCCCATCACCGCCTTGGGGATCAGCCCCGGGGCCAAGTTCATCATCACCGCCAGCTCAGGAGGGGCCATCTTCCGATGGAAGTTCCCCGAGATCGACACCAAGGGGAAGCCTGTCACTGCCGGTTCTGTGCCCTGATTGATTGGCGGCATAATATATGGCAGCCAGAGTAGCGGAAGAGAGTTTATTTGTGACAATAATAATAAAAGTAGAACCTGGTTTTATCGACTTGACACCATTGTTGTTGTTTTCTTGGGAGGACCGGGGGGGGAAGAGAGAGGCAACGCTGTGTCCATAGCACTACTGCGTGTTTCAGAATGTAGCACACGTTTCTCTGAAAGAATGGATTATTTGCGGATAAGTGGCCAAATCTGCAGTCATTGGGGATTATTATTGTTCCACCAAGTATACGTATAACAAGGAGTTCAGTACAGTAAGTACCCGTTTTACGCGGCTCCATTTTACGCAGTTTCACATTAGTGCAGGTTCGAAATTCATGATTTACAAACTATTTGCATGTGCAGTACAACAATGTTCTCAGAAGATGAGGCAATGAGGCATACAAGGGGTGGTTTAGTGAACGGTGGCTTAAGTGCCAAATAATATTGGCATAATGTTGCGGATTTTTCTAACAGTCGGAATATAATTAGTGTTGCCAGCTGCAAGAGGAGCTTTATGAAGCTAAAATTAATTAAAAATTATCTACGTACCCCTATGAGCACTTGAAGGTTGGGTAATTTTGCTATGTTGTCAAATTGGCAAGAATTATTGACTAATCAAATTGATTTTGACAGATTTGCGGCCCAAAAAGCAAGGAACGAAAAATTGTCATGGCGATGAATATATGAAACAAACAATAAGCAATAACCTTTACTTTGACCTTTTTCCAAGAGCATAGCATTTTGATCTTAAAGATTTTTTGCCTGCAATTAATAAAATTAAATGGTAATTATTGAAATTTTAGATCTGCCCCGGGCGCTCCTATAACCTTAGTATAGGCGCCACTACATTCAATTGCAGTAATTTTTTTCTCCTCTTTGCATTGTTGTGTGTGGCAGGAAGGATCAATGACACATATTCTTTTCCCACAGTCATTGTTGGGCGCATTCTTCGGAACATTTATTTTTATGCAAGTTATCCTTCACACGCATATACTTGAAACCTTTTTCACACTATGCGCCAAGGCCTGGTGGGCATGTATTCATACAATACACTGCACAGCCGACAATAGGCGACAATGTGACACACGCACTTCCTGACCATCGAGTCGACCGAAATGAGTAAGTGTATTTCACTTCGCATATCCGAAGAGGCGTAATTCGAAACGCCTTTCTGAATGACGTGGGATGCGACCATGACCCTGAGACAAATGTGTCACCAAAAGCAGCCTCCAGTACCAATTTGCACACCGGTATATTATATAAAGGTGCATCGGACAGCTGCATCGCATTCGCTGCGAAGAAGAGATGAAGCTCTGTCTCGTCCTGATTGTTGCCTCGCTCTGTGTCGCCTGCGCTGCGGTGAGTCACCCTCAATTCGCTTTACAATAATTAAACAAGGGCCTTACAATAATTTAGCTTGGAGAGTTGCCCTCTGATTGACATTATGTGCAGCGGATATTACAACGTTTTAATAATGTGAACAGTTTTGTCGCCGACACGCCTGCAATTCACTCACAATGACTTTGCTTTTCAGGGCTCGCCATTCTCCAAGATCCGAGAGTTTTTGTCTGATTCGGATCAGGAAATCGAGTGCCACGGTGAGACGGCAGTCTTTTGATTAATGAAATATGACTCTTCCAAGTGCTGCATTGAATGTTGGTTATGATTTTGTGTCGTCTTTTCCAGATGGAGTGTGTTCATCCACGGTGAGTATATAGTTCACCTCATTACGCAACACTCCGAAACACACTTTGGAAAAACCATGGCGCAATTACTTGAGATATATTGCTTCAAAAAATATTCACAATTTTGTATACTCTGAGTTCATGGTATTGACAATATTTTGGCTTCCCAAATACAAAAATCACAAAAGTACAGAAAAATTTATAATCACTGGCCCACAACATTACGAAGGGCAACATTATGACTCTTTAGAAGAGTGTAGAGGATTGGCTGAATGGAATAAGACGATCAATGCTACTTATCAAGAGAGGAGAGTCTCGTATTATGTATCCATAATGACATGTCTTTATAAGGAGAAAGGGTTGACAGTGACGAATAATTTTCAGGTGAACAGACTGTCGAAGCGAAATGCTGAGAGTGACCTGGAGCAGCGGACAGACGACGGTGAGTGACATGGTCAACTCTGCTGTGGTCCAGTGGTCATCACACCCTTCTTCACACATATAGTGTCACATAAGTGGCCGTCGCATAATGTAGCCACACGGCCTTTTATTTTCTTAGGTATTGCCCGAGTGAAGAGGAGTCCGAACCGAGAGGAAAGGAACAGGGAGAGGAATGAGGACAGAAGGGACGAGAGGAGGGAGGACAGAAGGGACGAGAGGAGGGAGGATGGAAGGGAGGAGAGAAGGGAGGAGAGAAGGGAGGATGGAAGGGACAGGAACAGAGAGGAGCGCAGGAGAGAGGAGGAGAGGAGGAGAGGATAAACACACAATAACTCAAGAGGGAATCTAATTCCGATGATTCACATGAAATATGTGGCCAGATGACCGCTATAGAAGCAATCACTGAAGAGGCTCCTCTTTCATGATTGGACTCTGCGAAACTGTCCCGTATTTTTGCGCAACATCGGATTAGATTGCTCCGTAGACAGAGGAAAAGGTGTTAATACCATGAGACCATATGCAGTCCATGCAGACACTTCAATCCTCTGTATAATTAGAATTGTCCCACCGCGCCTCACCACTTTCCCACCTTCCTATATTATGTGTACTGATCAATAAAATCATTGTGCATCATACTTTTGTGTCGTTCATGAGTTGCTTGATTGTCTCACAGAGTTCGGTTGTTATGGCTCCAAAGAGTCTTTCACCCGGCCGCAAACATAATAGATACGAGTTGCAGTACCCAGTGACAACACCTACGATAACTAGCATAGACCATGCAGTACGAATTTGTACACAACAAACCAGTGCAGCAGAAGTCAAATTGGGCAAGGAAAACAATATGCACTTATACTGTAATACTGTGTAATAACTATTTATTAATAGCACAAGGGATATTAACCAGACAAACTTGAGCCAAAAGAACAGTAATAAAAATCCTGCCAGAATCTGGCGATACTTAGCCATAACAAGAACGAGCACCAGCTGGTTCCTCAACATCGCACGGTTGCGACCTTGTAGTTGACGAGGATGATATTTATGAATATTATCCTCTTTTCTTCGTAGTGGAACCAGTCGAATAACGTTACGAATAGAGAGTCGTACGCCCATCTCCAAGGCTGCAGCTTATCGGCGACTGCCTAACGAGTCAAGGTAATATCAGAAGACAATCGGATTGATGCATCAGACTACACAAACCCCCAAAAATGGGGCAAGTATAGTCCTTGAGACATTATCATAATCCACGGATCACATGACATTGCCGTTGGCTGCGAGGGCGGAAGCTATCAAGTTTCCCAGATGAACCACAGTAGAAAATCGTCACAAATATTATAACACGTACTGTAATAACGCTTGCATTAGCTACATACAGTTTAATGCAGGCACATTTCAAATTGAGGACTTCTATGCAATAAATATTAATCTTACATTACCAACAATTATTTTGAAGTTTGAAGGACGAGACTGCATTGGAATGGTGTGACAGGTATACTTCTCGGTACACTGGTGATTATAATAAACAGCTCATAGCTTTAAAGTAATAAACATTTATTGTTCACTAACATCCATCCTGGACTGTATACATTACATTCAATTGCAGTTATATTTGCTCCTCTAATCGCATTGTTGTGTGTGGCAGGAAGGATCAATCTCGCATATTCTTCCCACAGTCATTGTTGGTCGCATTCTTCCGAACAGTGCTTTTTATGCCAGTTAACCTTCACAAGCACTTGAAACCTTTTTCACACTATGCTCCAAGGCCTGATGGGCATGTATACAATACACCGCACAGCAGACAATGGGCGACAATGTGACACACGCACTTCCGGGCCATCGAGTCGCCCGAAATGAATAATGAGAAGTGTATTTCACTCCGCATATCCGGAGAGGTGTAATGTGCAAGGACTTTCCGCATGTCGATGACGTGATGCGACCATGACCCTGATAACAAAAGTGACATGCCTACCAAAAGCAGCCTCCAGTACCAATTTGCACACCGGTATAAAAAGGTGAATCGGACAGGTGCATCGCTGCGAAGAAGAGATGAAGCTCTGTCTCGTCCTGATTGTTGCCTCGCTCTGCGTCGCCTGCGCTGCGGTGAGTCGCGCTTAAAGGCCATTTCACAAAAAAAATGTCGCGCGGCAAATGGCGCGACTTGCGGCAAATTTTTATTTATATTTATTGTTGCCAATTGTTGGCAACAATAAAATTTGCCGCAAGTCGCGCCGTTTGCTGCGCGACATTTTTTTTGTGAAATGGCCTTAATTCGCTTTACAATAATTAAACAGGGGTCTTACAATAATTAGCTTGGAGCGTTGCCCTCTGATTGACATTATGTGCAGCGGATATTACAACGTTTTAATAATGTGAACAGTTTTGTCGCCGACACGCCTGCAGTTCACAATGCCTTTGCTTTTCAGGGCTCGCCATTTTCCAAGATCCGAGAGTTCTTGTCTGATCTGGATCAGGAAATCGAGTGCCACGGTAAGATTTGTTGATTCATGAAAATATGACTCTTCCAAGTGCTGCATTGAATGTTGGTTATGATATTGTCATCTTGTGTCGTATCTTCCAGATGGAGTGTGTTCATCCGCGGTGAGTATATATAGTTCCGCTCATTACGCAACACTCCCAAACACACTTTGTAAAAACCACGAGGCAATGACTGGAGATATCATTTTCAGGTGAACAGACTGTCGAAACGAAATGCTGAGAGTGACCTGGAGCAGCGCATAGACGACGGTGAGTGACATGGTCACCTCTGCTCTGTCCAGTGGTCATCAAACCATTCTTCAGACATCATGTGCTGCAGAATGATTGGTCGCCCTGGCCTTATAATATGTGATGACACGACCTTTTCCTTTCCAATAGGTATTGTCCGAGTGAAGAGGGGCGGCCCCGGGTCGGTGCGCGTGGGCGAGAATGGGGCTGGCACGCCCCCGCCCCCTGCAACCCGTCGTCCTCGGGGAGGAAATAAGAGGGGGAAGAGGAGTCCTCGCCGTATTAACAGAGGGGAAAGGAGAAGGGAGCAGAGAGAAAGGAATCGGGAGAGGCAAGAGGACCGACGGGAAGAGAGGGAGCAGAACAGGGAGCATCGTCAGGAGGAAGAGAGGGAGAGGGAGAAGCACAGAGAGGAAGAGGAGAACTTGGAGAGGGAGCACAGGAGAGAGGAAGAGGAGAAGAGGAGGAGGGACCAGAGGAGGCACCAGAGGAGGAGAGGATAAACACACCACAACTCTGGAGGAAATCTAATTCCGATGTTTCCCAGGAAATATGTCGCCAAATGACCGCTAGAACCAATCATGATTGGACTCTGCGAAACTGTCCCCGTATTTCAGCACAACATCAGATTAGATCGCCTCACAGACAGAGGAAAATACCACATGCAGTCACTTCAATCCACTGTATAATCAGCCTGGCATTGTCCCACCGCGCCTCACCACTTTCCCACCTTCCTATGTATACTGATTGTGAGCAATAAAATCATTGTGCATCATGCTCTCGCTTCGTTCATGAGTTGCTTGATTGTCTCACAGAGTTCGGTGGTTATGGCTCCAAAGAGCATTTCGCCCCAGCAAACATGATACAGTAGATACTCGCGTGAGTATACCCAGTAATAGGAAGATAGGAACCACTCCTGAAATAAGATACTAGTACAATAATTAAAAGCGTAGGCCTATTATAATTTCCCAGCTGGTAGGTATGAAAGCATGAAAGTTATATCCAGGATTTTCAATGGATTTTGCTGTACCGACGTAATAATTTTTCCGACATGCAGATGTACTGGCCAAGGCCTTTCAAGAGTGAACAAGGGGGATAATTCAAATCCCTTCCGCATGTCGATGTCAATCACGTAATGCGACCATGATCCTGATGTGAGACAACAGCGACGATTTTCTCGCCGCGGTATAAAAAGAAGCATTGGGTTGCATCGCTGTGAAGAAGAGATGAAGCTCTGTCTCGTCCTGATTGCCTCGCTCTGCGTCGCCTGCGCTGCGGTGAGTCACCCTCAATTCGCTTTACAATAATTACAATAACAATATTCAGCTTGGACAGTTTCCCTCTGATTAGCATGTTGCATAAAGGGTATTACAACATTCTAGTACGCTGAACAGTTTTGTCGCCTGCAGTTCACGATGCCTGTGCTTTGCAGGGCTCCCCATTCTCCAAGCTCCGAGAGTTTCTGTCCGATGCTGCGGTTCAAGAAATCGAGTGTCACGGTAAGATTGCATGTCCTTGTGTCCTGTAATGTCACAGAGCGATGGACACATTGTCAAGTGCAGCTTTGAACTGTCGTTATGATATTGTACTGTCCTTTCCAGATGGAGTGTGCTCATCCACGGTAAGTCCGGCTTATTACGCAATACTCTGAAGACACTTGGGAAAATCGTGAAAATTAACTGTTGGCAATATATGGGTGCAGGGAAGGGATGCATTATGCATCATTGTGCGTGTGGCTGCAGCATGTAGGTTTTATTTCCCTTCCAAAATATAATTTCAAAAGCGTACGAAAATGTACATGACATGTCTTTATGGAGAAATGGTGACAGTGACGAATAATTTTCAGGTGAACAGACTCTCGAAGCGAAATGCAGAGAGTGACCTGGAGCAGCGGACAGACGACGGTGAGTGACATGGTCAACTCTGCTCTGTCCAGTGGTCATCAAACCATTCTTGAGACATCAAGTGCCGCATGATTGGTCGCCATGTCCTCATAACGACCTATTTCCTTTCCTATAGGTATTGTCCGAGTGAAGAGGGGCGGCCCCGGGTCGGCGGGCGTGGGTGAGAATGGGGGTGGACTGCCCCCGACTACGCCCCCTCCTAAGAAGAGGGGGAAGAGGAGTCCGATCAGGGCCAAAAGGAGTCCGAACATCAGGGGCGAAAGGCAAAGGGAGGAGATAGAACGTGAGAGGGAGAGGCACGAGGACCGAAGGGAACTGATGGAGGAGATGAGGGAGCATCGTCAGGAAGAAGAGAGAATGAGGGAGAAGCACAGAGAGGAAGAGGAAAGGCTGGAGAAGGAGCACAGGAGGGAGGAATTTGAGCAGAGAAGGAGGGACGAGTGGAGCCAGAAGATGAACGCACTGTAACTCTGGAGGGAATCTATAATGCCGATGTTTCACCCGAAATGTATATGTGGCGGATTAGCCCCTCGAGAACCAATCACTGAAAGAGGCTCCTCTTTCATGATTGTATTCTGCGAAACTGTCCTCCTCCATATTTCAGCACAACATCGGATTCGATCGCCCCGTAGACAATCATAGGAAAAAGGTCTTAATACCACGAGACCAGATGCAATCCATGCAGACACTTCAATATTGTATAATCGCCTGGCATTATCCCACCGCGCCTCACCACTTCTTCCTATGTTACACATAAATGTATGACCCTCTGAACAATAAAATTATTGTGCATCCTGCCTTTGTGTCCTCCAGGAGTTGGTTGATTGGCTCATAGAGTTCGATGGTAATTGATCAAAAAAAGGGTTTTCGCCTCATATTATGAACGATTAGGAAATTGTTAAAGTTTCCACGCTGCGGAACTATGACAATCGTATTCAGGATTTCCCAGCATAGATCATGTGATTTCGCATAAATCTGCCAGCATGTAATCATGTTTGCTAGTACCGACGTCTATAATAAACTAATACATTCAAAAATTTACTTGCACTTTTCATGTCCTGAAAATGGAATATTAATTTCTCGTCACCTTAAGCTGCTTTAGCTCCATGTTACTATTACTTGAATTTTATTACCTCATACAAAATATATTAAATGATTTTAAAACTTTATTTTAATACGCGATTTAAAAAAAAATCCATCGCCCCTCGTCTTTTTCACACTGTCCGTGATGACTCTTCTGTGGGAATCATATAAAACTGAAGTGATATTTCTAGACTTGCAAACATTCTGCAGAATAGATGGAAAATGTATGGATTATGTTCCGGACTGCCAACGAATAGTTTGAATGCAAATTTCTTGTAATGACGCGCTAAAAACAACAATCACGACACTGATCTGTTGAGACCGGTTATTCTCTATAAACTGGTTGTTGCAATAAATTCCACAGCGAAAGTTATAGATTGTTATTATTCACCAATCTCCATATTTGACAGTAGATATCCAACGACAATCACTTATAGCGTGTGATTTTTTAAAAAATCAGGAGGGAACACCCAGAAAATTTTCCCACGGTTTTTGTTGGGCTTTTTTCTCTTCGATAGATTGCCTTTTTGCTCACGTCATCCTTCACGAGCACTTCAATTTTTTTAAAGCTCTCGGCCAAGGCCTGTTGGGGAAGTGCAATAAACCCCAGAAACAACAATAGGCGACTGTACAACTGGCACCTCACATCAGGACCAGGAAGCCTCGAAAATGAGTAATAAGCGGCAATAATTCCCGCCGCATGTGTAATCCTCGCGGGCGTTCCACGAGTAATATGTCGATTACGTGACGCAACCCAGACCCTGGGAACAAAGGGACACGCCAACCGAGAGTACAAGCATCCATAAACGATGTCCCTCCACCGGTATAAAAAGGTGAATCGGACAAATTACATCAAGAAGCCATGAAGCTCTGTCTCGTCCTAATTGTCTCGCTCTGCGTCGCCTGCGCTGCTGTGAGTCCATTTTAATTCGCTTTAGATTGATCACCTTGCAGAGTTGCCCTCTGATTAACATGCTGTATAACGGGTATAACCATGCTTAACAGTAAGTTCACAATCCGTGTGCATTGCAGGGCTCCCCATTCGCCAAGCTACGAGAGTTTCAGTCCGATGTGGATCAAGAAATCGAGTGCCAGGGTGAGATTTCACGTTGTTGTTTCGTTCCTCAGAGCACCAGACTTTGCCTAGTGAGATTTTGAATGTTTGTTATATACTTTTGTATGGCCTTTTCGCTTTTCCAGATGGAGTGTGTTCATCCACGGTGAGTCATGCCCATTATGCAACACTCTGAAGACGCTGTGGAAAACCGTGTCATTGGCATATATTGGCAGGATATTGGTGCAGATATTTTTTTTTTGTAGAAATGTACACCCTGTACGGAATATGCTGAATGGGATAATGCGACCAACATATGCCAATCTTACTTCTCAAGTGTCTCATATTATTTAATGGTCATGCTGTATTTTTATTATGCAAAAGCAATTTAATTCAACTATTGATGATAGTAGCGAATGTTTTGTAGGGAAACAGATTGTCGAAGCGAAACGCCGAGATTGACATGGAGCAGCGCACAGACTACGGTAAGTGACGTATAGCTCGTTTCAGCGAGGGTATAATAATTATATTCTTCTCAAATATTGTCGATATGAATACTCAAGATCGGTCTGGATTAAATCAAAGGCAATTTCTATGCTCTCTGACATTTTCTACAGATTGATCAGGCGTAATTTTGAAACTATTTGCCAATGTATAATTAGAACCTTCGTCGAGACTTGACCATTACAATCTTCTGACATACGTGGTCAAAATCACACGACCCTTTTTTTCTCGACCATCAGGATTGTTCCGAGTGAAAAGAAGTCCGGTTGATGCTCGAGAGGAAAGGAAGAGGGACAAATACAGGGAGAGGGAGGAGAGGAAGAGGAACAGGCAGCAGGAAGAGGACCTGAGGGAAAGGAACAACAGGCAGGAGAGGAAGTTGAAGGAGAAGAACAGGAGGCAGGACGAGAGGAGCGACAGGAGGAGGGAGGGGTAGACACGCACCAGAGAAGACCATTCTCTGCTTGCCACGAGAAGTCCAGATGCGAACAGTATAGTCTGCAATATATTAGCACAGCTGCTGTCCCACCGCGCCCAACCAATGCACGTTGCTGTAATACACATTATCACCAATAAAATTATGCCTGCATCGCTATTTCTTGTCTGATCTTTCATTGTTACTGGCTTATCAAGTCAAAGGATGGCGAAAAGTTGTGGATTGTTTTGACGTGGATACGTCTTTAAAATCGGATCAGGGGGCATGCAGGCAAACTCGAGAGTTACAGAAAAGCGTTACAGCCCCCGCCAGGGGTTTTGAGAAAACCAATAAATTTCATTGGGGAAAGAGCAAGAAAATAATCATGCACATTTGCCATATTTAAATTATTCTTCCTACAGCACTCGTCAAATTATTTCGTAAAACGCAACACAAGACAAAATTTCACAAAATGTCAACCCGAATAATTTATGAGACAGCTGAATATCAACATCGGCGGATATCTGCTGTACATATCACGCTAGAAGCAGTGCGATGTAGACACCTCTAAAGAATCATTGGGAAGAGTACGTGACAACTCTTTGTGGATGCTACCATTTGAAAGAGTTCACACGGAGAGCAATCACAATATCACTATATCAGCAGTGACATAACAATTTCCTTCCTGTTATACTGAAAACGCACTATAAAATATTGCGCCATTCCTCTAGTGTCTTCTCTTGCTTTTTTTTGTCACGCAAGGTCGTCCTGTCCATTCGTGACTTATGCGAAGAAGCAAGCTAATAAAATGCGGCTTAGTGGTTGACTTTTGGTCCATCCTATATCTGATGATGAGTAATGGCCATGGTTGGTGACATGGTGCTTGTCAGTAAATACTGGATGTGGTAAAAGCATTGCCCGCATGTGATGATTATTACTCACGCGAACACCTTGAAACACCATTAAAAGGGGGGGAAGAGTCGGAAAAATGGTATCGTTACATTTTAGGATGAAGCTGGCGATTGTCCTTCTGGCCTGTTTGGC
This sequence comes from Catajapyx aquilonaris, assembly GCA_000934665.2. Lineage (NCBI taxonomy): Eukaryota > Metazoa > Arthropoda > Diplura > Dicellurata > Japygidae > Catajapyx > Catajapyx aquilonaris. Next base: position 17,833 of record KZ539390.1, read on the forward strand.
CTGCACACTGGTAAGAACCCTATCTCAATTAGCCTGCACTCATCACGTGCACTGAGACTGTAGCTATATGCATTGTCACGCGATGTTGACATTTCCTATAGCCATGACACACACTTTGACAGGGATTTGTCCGGAGGTCTCCTGAAGATCGCCAACTGAGCGGATGCAACGGTAAGCCCTACACAATGCATTCACCTTACAGGCCTGAAGTCACACCCCTTTAATTGTTGTTCACAATCATTGCTGTCTATTGTGGCTTCAGTACAGTTGAGAAGCTGAATGCATATATCCGCATGCATATGTATAAACAACTAATGAGAATCATGCCTTTTGAACAAAAGTGGTCGCGTCATTAAAATCAGTTGACCAACGGTATTGTCTCGATTTCCAGATGGAGATTGCGCATTCCCGGTGAGTAAAATGTAGTCGATGTCATGAAGGAATAAAGCAATACCACGAATATTGTCACCCCCTGTTTTGCATTTTAGGAGAGAACACTGGTGAAGAGAAGCGAAGTCCTGCCTGCAAAACGCAATTCAGGTAATCAGAGTTCCTTGTATAGGTAAGGTTGGTTGCACCACTGGCAGGATACACAGTACCTCTCGTTACATTGCCAGCAATTATTTGCACTTGTCACGCACAAATCTGGAAAAAAGAATTAGCTGACAGTGGTGATGCTCAGCCTGAATAATTCCCATTCCCATTCCTCGAGCCACTTTTTTGTTGCTTAATTGTTAACACGAGCTTCTCAAGCTGGCTTGGTGGCAAGAAAGAAGTGGGTGTGTGAATGAGCCTTAATTGGCCGGTGAGTGTTGTCCTTAAGTGTTTTGGTCGCATGTTTGCAGCAGCGGTCCAGGTGCGTGTGAGGAAGCAAGGGAAGAGGAGGCGTGGAAAGAGGCGGAGAGGAGGAGGGGCCAGGAGGAATAGAGGCGGGGCCAAACGTTGCGGGACTGGAGGTGGAGGCGGGGGAGGAGGTCAAGGAGGAGGTCAAGGAGGAGGTCAAGGAGGAGGATCATTCTCGTTTGACCTCAACGGTGGGGTCGGAGGTGGGATCGGACAATTCGTCGGAGGTGTTATCGGAAACGGGACAGGGTCTCCGATCGGAGATATTATTGGAGGTGTGGTGGAGGCAGGGGTCGGGCAATTTGTCGGGGGCTCGGTCAGCGGGTCAGGAAACGTCGCCGGGTCAGGCTCTGGAGGAGGCGGAGGTGGTGGGAGAGGAAGAGGAAAGAGGCGGAAGTGAAAGACCTGATGACAACTATATCAGCAACCTGTATCACGTCCCTGGCGTAATTAGAAGCAATTATGACTATCAACTTATGTACCGGTACGCAATAAAACTGTCAAAAATTAAAGTCGACATTCATTACGGTATGTACCCTTTCGAGCAAAAATATCTGGAGTTTGGTTTGGTTTCTTTCAGGAGCTAAGACCATAATGCATGGTCTCCTATATAGTAATATGTGGTACCAGGAAGCATATACTACAAAGAGGCGCACACTTCTGTCGGCGCCTTTGATGTTCGCGTCTCTCTGTTTGGGGCCGTTGCCAAGGCTGGCGGCCATTTTGACGTGTGGGGAACGCCTACGAGGTATAAATAGGGTACAGGCAAAAATAGGGTCCGCCATCTTTGATGGTTTTGGCGGCCATGGCAACTACACGGCAAGAACACGCGCGAATCAAATATGGCGGACTCTGTTTTTGCCTGTACCCTATTTATACCTCGTTGGCGTTGCCCCCACTTCAAAATGGCCGCCAGCCTTGGCAACGCCCCAAACAGAGAGACGCGGAAATCGAATGTTTGCGCCTCTTATGTAGTATAATATACTACATAATCACCACTGTACCACCAGGGAGCATATTATGACATTTCTGAGTCGAGTACTACATTCACGGTTTCGCCATAACCTGCGCAACATTTCGACTATTGAAGACAATAGAAAGGGAGGGATCACAATATACTGAACAGTGATAAACGACTTCCTTCCTGCTAAAAAAAAGTACTTAAAATATTGCCTTGACTCCAGTGTCTTGTGTCCCAGGGTGTCACGCAAGGTCATCTTGTCAAATCGTAGGAGGAGGCGAATAAAACGAGGCAAAATGAGTTGTGCTGAGGGTGTTTGTCCCATCCGGATGATGCTTCCTGAATCATAATAGATGGGCGGTGACACGTGTTTGCCACCAGAGGTGCAGCCCTTTTTCAAGGTGGCCAACCCGAAATATAAGTTGCAAGGAATGTCAAAGCCATGTTGATATCAAAGACCATAGTCACACGCAACCAGCTCACAATGAGCCATGAAACCGGTTAAAAGGGGGGATGGGCTGAGGATATGGTTTCATTACACCCAGGATGAAGCTTCTCTCCGTAGCGATTGTCCTGTTGGCATGTGTAGCCTTTGCTCTGGTAAGTCACTAATATCAAACAGTAAATATTTCCGCGAGAGCGAAAATAAATAGGGACAATTTATTAGCCCATATTGATGCTAATATTAGCACACTTTGCATTTTATAAAATACAGTACACCTCTTATTGCATTAGCGGGAGATTCATTCATATTTAAATCCATTTTTATAGGGATATGTCCAAAGATCACGTGATAATGATCAAGTGGTCGGATGTCAAGGTAAGCTCATTTACCTGCACTCGTATTAATTTGCCAAACTGGATTCGCACTAATTTGTGTATTTTTTCAGATGGAGAACGATGCTCTTTTCTCGTGAGTATCATACAAGAGTGTTCATCTGAAAATTATTGCAGCCATTTTTTTTCCTCCAAATTTACGTACACGAGAGAACACAAAATAATAAAGCGTGAATTGTTTCAGGAACGCACATTGGTGAAGCGAAGTGATGCTGTCGACGGGTATACCCTCGATTTAGGTGAGATAGACCAATCTACCAGTCTGTAAACATTAAAATATAGCGTAGTCCATAATGTCAAATGGTCGATGGAAAAACTGGAGAATTTTTTTTAGAAATTGTGTCATCAGATTCAATTCAGACAAAATATTGTTTGTTATTGTTCAGTAGCTTCGAAGGTGCGTGTGAGGAGGCAAGGCAAAAAGGGCAGAGGAAAGCAGAGGAAAGGAGGAAGAGGAGGAAACAGAGGTGGAGGTGGAGGAGGTGGGGCAGGGGCCGGGGCAGGAGCAGGAGCAGGGTCAGGGGGAAAAGCTGAAGCCGGAGCCTCCTTCGGGATGCAAGTTGGAGGTGGTATCGGAGGTGGGGTTGAAGGCGGTAACTTCGCTGGAATCGGTGGTGGCGGTGGAGGAAAGTGAATCATCAGGACGTCGGAAGAGGAAGATTCCAGCAATTGCGACACCCAATATTTTGTAACTAGAGTAACGATCACGAATAAAAAAGCGGCACACATGCACACATTCAATGAAACTGCAAGTGTCATTTCATAACCAACGTTATGCATATCCACCATGCTAGCCATCTGGAGTCAACTGCGTTTTATCATGCAACGTCCAACCGCACATAAAAATTTATGAAGGAAACGTTGCAACTATATAGTGACAAGCTTTTATGCACCTAGTTACATAATATGAACTTTTCCTTTACAGTGTATCCTTCAATCTATAGATTCACGTCTATAGTGCTGAAAACACTCGATGTCTCGATTCAGACTATAATTATTTTGTGCTTGCAACTACCACTAGCAAGTGCCCGCTGTAGCATCACAAATGGAGAAGAAAATCGCCAGTAATGTTGTTACACGGGATAGGAGTAGAACAATATAAAGCACAGAAAGAGTAAGCACAACTGAACTGGTGGCAATTGCGCAACTGATCATGTTCAATAATTAAGTGAAGGAAATCAATCATGTAGAACACTGTATCCTGTCCAGCATGATTGTTCTGCAGATATACAGGTCTGCGTGTAGTTGGACAATACTCCACTGGCAAAGGATTAGTGTACACCTGTCAACTCGCTGTTGTTTGCAGAATATTATGTAATGGAAGTAATCATAATTTAGTGGTGACATAACAACTTCCTTTCCATGGAAACCCCTCATTGTCTGATACCTTCTGTCTTCTGCTGCCAGGCAAATCAAATGTGGCTTTGACCCATTCGGATGGTGTTTCCTGGGAGGTGACACACGCCAATCACCGAAACAACACCCTTTTGATGGTGTCAAAGGCCACTCACCTCCCACTCACGCTAATAAAGGTCACAATGCGATTTGAAACCGGTTAAAAAGGAGGCATGCCTACGTTTCATTACACTCGGAATGAAGCTTCTCTTCGTGGCGATTGTCCTCCTGGCCTGTGTGGCCTTTACTCTGGTAAGTCACTATAATATCAAACAGTACGCGGTTTCCACTAGAAACACCTTATTTTCATGCCACGTAGTTATTATGCCATATTATATTGCATGGAATCCCTTAATTAAAGTTAAGATATTTCAGGAGGAACATTAACTTCAACACCGTATTCAGTTCCTTTGTTGCGATAGGAAAAAAAAACGTGACATAGATTTCTACAAGATAATAACAGTCCTTTTTTTACATTCAACTTGTCATATTCCTAGGGATTTGCCCGGAGGTCAAGACGTGGTGATGATCAAGTGACCGGATGTCAAGGTAAGTCCATTTATCTCTGCACTCGATCAGTTGACTGACGCCATTTGTTTTCTTTCATTTGCTTATACTTATTTAGACGGAGCATGCGCATTCCCGGTGAGTACATGCACACCAGTTGAAGTGTTACATGATTCACAAACAATATGTACGCAAGTCCAGCTAACATAACCCCGCATTGTTTCAGGGAAGCAAGCAGGTGAAGGCAAGTGATGATGCCAACGGGTACAACAATGATTCAGGTAGAGCATGCCTATACCACACGACCAATGGATGTTTCAAAAAGATTGTACTCTATATAAAAGTTCGCACGGTTATTTCAGGGGCGTTTAAGGTGCTTCGTGTGAGGAGGGACAACAAGAAAGGGAAGAAGAAGAGGAAGAAGACGGGTGGAGGCGGGAAGAAGAATGGAGGTGGAGGAGAGGATGGAGGCGACGGTGGTGGAGGAGGAGAAGGAGGAGAAGGAGAAGGAGGAAAAGGAAAGAAGAAAATAGGAAAAGGAAAAGGAAAAGGTGGTGGGACAGGAGGCGGGGGAGGAGAAGGAGGG
>KZ539391.1:0-28481 GCA_000934665.2 Catajapyx aquilonaris
CCCCCCCCTTCCTGTCCACGTAATTTATGGACGACCCCTTATCCTCTTTACCTGGTGTCAAATCTATGTTTCTTATTTACGAACTGTTATTATTTATTTACTTACTTAATATTTATAAATTACTTTAATTTTTAACTTTAATGTAGGCCTATTAAGTGCATTTTGTATATTTTATTTTTCTTCACTATTATTTATAGCATGGCAGATTTTTACTATCATGATAGTTCCATCACGCTCTACTAACATGTCTATCACAGGAGTTTTAATTAAAGCCATGTCATTAAACAAGAAGTTGTTTTATTTCCTCCTCTTCTGTAATGTTATGTCCCTCCACAAGGGGGGTAACAACTTCCATTGATGGTGTACCCCAGCTACTAGTTACTTTCGGTTACAACTGGTTACTGATGGGTAACCAGTTGGTTGCTAGCTGGTTACTTACCGTTTACTCACCGAGAGTGTACACTGGTTACCAGGAGTTGTTAGCCCCTTGTCCCTCCCCTTGACATTTAATTACAGATTGAGAGCTTATGATGCAAATGACAACTTTCGCCTGGAATTGGCTCTTGAAGAGGCACGGCCAGAGTTCCCAGTTCCTTCCGATGAGCACTTCAGAGACATTAATGCAAATACATCTCTCCCGCACATCACACGGATGCACATACAACTTTTCTTGCAGAAGTGAGTACAGTATGTTGTATGTGACTTAGCCTACATCTATAGCTGAAAGGAAAGATCACTGGGTCAAAACTACTTTTGCCTGCTTCAGGTATTCCAAGAAGTCAGACATGGCCGAAGCTATGTACCAGAGTCAGTTCCTAGGATATGTACGGAATTGCAAAACACGTGAAGGTGATCATTACTTCAAAGGCCTTGTTCATGCACAAATGTACAAGAGAGTGAGTTACATTGTTCATTTGAAAGTAGCATTGGATGGACAAATATCAGGGGCTCATTGCGAATGTGCAGCAGGGGCTGGAGGTTCCGCCCATTGCAAACACATAACTGTTGTGTTATATGGAATCGAGCACATGGTGCGTGAAGGCAGAATCATCACTAGACAAGCTTGCACTCAACAACTGCAGACATTCCACAGGCCCAAAACAACCTATCAGGGAACACCTTTGAAAGCATATACCCTTAGGTACTCCAAGCAACAAAACCCATCTCAGTTCGACCCCAGACCATTGAAGTTTCGAGGTGCATCTGTTGACTATCACCTTCATAACCTGTGCGCACCTTTCCACTGTGCCACACCCATGCCATTCAAACATCTGTGCCCGCCAGCAAATCCTTACGGTGTTGAGCTGGACCATGACTACCTGAAGATGAATGCACAGGACAGGTTCCTTGTATCTGTGCATTTATTGAATGTAACAGAAGACGACATCCTGCAAATAGAAAAGAACACTAGAGGACAGTCTGCTTGCCCCCAGTGGCACATGTACAGGCGAATGAGAATCACTGCAAGTCATTTTGAAGAGTGCTGCAACGTGAAGAGTGACGCAGCAGCCAGGGCTCTGTCTGCAAGACTCCTTAATCCTAAGGTAATACGAAGTGACGCCCTTCATCATGGTATTTTGTATGAGTCAGTGGCTGTTGACCAATTCATGCAGCAATATCAAGGGCTACTGGTGGCAGAAGAATGTGGCCTCTACATATCAAAAACCAGGCCTTATTTGGGAGCATCACCAGACCGGAAGCTTGCAATGCTAACACTGCTTGAGGTGAAATGTCCTTACGTTTCGAGAGAGAGGCCCATAAACTCTGCAACTGTCCCATATCTGTATACTGATCACAATGGACATCTAGCACTGAAGCCTGACCACCCCTACATGTACCAGATACAGGGGCAGCTGGAACTAACAGGGAGGGAATTTTGCGACCTTATTGTGTTCACCTTTGTAGACATGAAAGTCATATCTATAAGAAAAGATGCTGATTTTATCAGGGCAATGTTCATGAAGCTGGATCATTTTTATAAAGAGTACTTTCTTCCAGCTCTCATGGACAAGTACTATTACAGGTATTATGCAGATTTTAATTTTTGACTTGGCAACCTACTTCTACAATGTGTTACTGATTACTTCCATGCCGAAGTGCGTAAACATGTGATTGATATGCTGGTTATTAAGTACCTATGTGATATTCGGATGTTTGTGCTTATTGCACTGTGCTTCTTGTAGCACTTAGTCATTCCCTCTTTTATTAGTGTGTTAAGTTGTCTCAGACTAAATTATTTACACTGGCTTTTTGGTAGCTTTGGGTTTTAGGTGGCCTCCTCCTCCACTGGGCTGAATTCTCCACAGGACTTTGCAGATGGCCAGGTTGAAGAGTATGCAGGACAATAGGTTGCCCTGGCAGATGTCGTTGTGTATGGAAATGGGGGTTGGTAGGTCCATTGGTCTTGTTGGCTCATCAAAAAGTCACCCAGCCTTACTTGGTATATTGTGCATTAAGTGGAATTAAGTATGAATTATATAGCATTAACTGTTAATAACCGTCCAAAGAGTGTTCACTAGTTCAGCTTTTTAGACAATAATTTTGTAGTTGTTAAGGTTTGAAGTGCCTAAAGAATGGTTCCTATGCTGAGTTTTAACATGTACTGGTACTCTCCAGTTTGTTTATAAGTGGTATGGTTTTTTTTTCTAATTGTAACTGTCTTGCTGTGAATTTTGGACAGAGGTAAATGACAGGAACAATATACAGGTTTTAAAAACAAAAGGCCTTTTATTTTATCTAAAACATATTTTTAGCACTGTGTAAATTCTTCTTACTTCTTCAGTTACAATGCAACAGATTTAACTTATGCATGGGATCCTACAACACCTTCACGAAAGTTACACAGGATACAGCATATAAAAAATATTTCAGAACCAAGTGGAACATAACGAGCAGGAAGTTCCAATTTGAGTATTTTGTACGTCTTGGTCAATCCAATTATCCTTTCAATATGAACTCTTTTACTAGCCAATTTTCTATCTTTCAATATGGTGAGACCAGGCAGCTGTGTCTTTCCCTTCAAAAATGCGGGTATGTTAACAATGACATTACTATGTGCAAAAATATCTTGCACAGTGAAGCCCCTGTCTGCCATCACAGAATCACAAGGATCACACATCTTAGGCAGATCACTTCGTTCAACAATTGCACGATCACTGACAGAGCCTGCGTAAGATGGTGATATGTATGAAATGAGCCCTCCTGGTGTCGCCCCTACCAGATTTTTTAGTGTGGTCCTATTTTTGTACGTACTGAAGGTAGCTTGCTGGAACATGGGATTTTTGGGGCTTTCGATTGGAACTTCAGTTCCGTCCAGAATGACTCGTGTGCTCGGATACATTCGCCTGAAACCTTCCGGCATATAGTACATGACAAGGTCTTTACTTGGCCAGAGACTTATATTAGACCATTCATGGTGCATAAAATTTAACCATGTAACCACAATGTTTTGCACTGTTTTCTTGCTCACATCAAACATCATTGCTAGGCCAAAATCAGTTACTGCTCTCCTCAGTTTTATCAGTGTCATCAGGAACTGGTCCTCCACAGAAACATTGACAACATTACTGTAACGGTATATCAGCTCATAAGCTGCTGGTCCCAATGAATGCAAAACAAGCTTTAACTTCTCAAATGATTCAAAACCTGTATAATAAGATATGGCCATTGGCCTGTCCTTTAAATAGTCAAGACAAAAGGTAGTTTTAAAAATGGTTTGTGTTCCAGTAGAAGTCACATTAACATGTGAATTATTTTCTCTTTGAGTTTCGTTGGAAGGAGGACACTCACCAGCCTGGACCTTGGTCTGGACTATGTAATAATGATCATCCTGTTGAGATGGTTCTTCTGAAGGTCCAGTTGAATTGGTCGATATTTCCACTTCACCACACACATCCACACAGAAATCAGAGGACTCAACAGAGCAAAAGTCCATGTTATCCAGGGATGGACAGTCGCTCACAGAATCTTGTTCTGGGGGTGGTTGACTCAGAGGGCCTGTGGTGATGACTTCAATGTGCTGACTTGATCTGGCCATCACCTGCTTCTGCTTTGCTCGCTCCCTCACTCTTTCTGCTCGTCCACCAACCAAAGAAAGATTCAACGGCTTTTTCCATGAGAAAACTGAAGGAACAGCCTCTTTTTTAAGGATTTTTTTCTGGAGAGTGTGACCTAGGAGAAAAATGCAGCAGATATGAGCCCCAAAATACAGGTTGGAGTGAATGGAGGTTAGGGCAACCTTCTCTTTTATACTGAATGACAAGCATTTCGACTAAATCTCGCTGAGCATTGTGGCTGACACGGTTGTAAGTATACATTAATATTTAATTTATAAAATAATCCTGACGAAATACTCACCTGTATCATATCCTTCCGTGCAGTAATCCTCTTCCAAAAAGTGATCCCGGCACACCCGGGACGCTGATGTGCACACAAAATTCGCCCTTTTTATAGCTGCCAACCACTTTCCTTGGAGCACTTTATCCCTGGGGAATCGGTGCCCCCCCCCTTCTTACTGCACCCGTAGGCCACACACGTAGTCGGCATTTTGTTTTAAAAAGTGTAAATGCGATGAGTGAGTGAATACAAAGCACACTGCCAGCAGCCATGTCCTTGGCTTACAGCCCCAAGCCACCTAGCGCTCCAGCGGCCAAAAGTGGCAGTCGCCACCCCAAATTGGGGTGGCGACTGCCACTTTTGGCCGCTGGAGCAGTTGAATCAAAGATGGCCGACCACTTTTAGAACAGTCATTCCGACCCGTCCTCGTTCTCTTCAGTTGTTGGGCTCTCTTTCCCCTCACTCGGACTGGTGTGGACGCAGCAGAAGGGTGAGTTGCCCTTCTAGGTACATGATCACATGACACCTGCAGTATTTGTGTTGGCAGGACCATGTCACTGGTGCAGAGGATAAAGAAGGAGGAAGTGGAGGAAGATGGGGACATAACGGTGGATGAGGAGAGCTGGAAGTTGGCCTTGAAGGAGGAGAGTCCCTCTTGCTTCGAAGGGGATTCGACTCAATTCATACGAGACACTCTACGTGAGATCAAGGAAGAACCACCAGAGGAGGAGGAGGAGATGGTGGTGGACATGCCCAGGGTGGACGAGGATGACCCTTTAGGAGGGGGATCTGGAGAGGTGCGTAATGTGGTGAAAATGTGATGTAATTATTTTGCACTGATGTGACACAGAATGACCAGTACAAATTAATCACCCAGACATAGAAGATGCTTTGGAAATAATTTTCACAATCCTCAACCACATGGTGATGTACTAGAGTAAATGGTTCCCTTTGCAAAACCCTTATGATATGTTGTACTAGTATCACAATGTGATCAAATAGTGACACTTTTGTATGAAGAGGAAATTAATAGTAATAATAAAAATAATCATCATCATCCAAGGACAATTATGATATTCCATCAACATTGTTCAATCTCTCTGGTCCAGCAGCAAACCCAGTTTAAAATATCTGCATAATAGGTGGATGCATTGAGTTTACGGCGATGATTTAATTTACTATTGTTGGACAAGGGCATTTCTATGGGAATGCAAATTGATATATTGTTATTGATGTTGATGTAAGTTAATTGTTGAGGCCCGAGTAGTGAGAAGAATTGGGAATATGCGTGTTGTGGGACTTAGGTTCGTTTTCGGGAGCTGAAACTTGCGGCATTAAATTCCTTGAAAAATGTAACCCCCTATCTGCTAATTTAAGGTGGTGTAGGGGCCTTGCCTTGGATTTCTATAAGGGACAAACAAACCAACTCGCAAACAAACTCACAAACAAATGAACTAAAATATTGATATAGATGCAAACATAAATGAAATAACTTATATGAAGTGTATTTCATTCTTGCACACCCCTACCTGTACCACTTCCTAGTCAATATTAAGGTGCATTTACATGTGAGTGATTTGACGAGCGAAGTCGTCACCAAGCGAAGTAACCAATATTGTTTGAGGGGAAGTACTTAACAATCGGTTTTCGCCTCCAACAATACTGGTTACTCAGGCTACTCAGCATTGTTGTCACTCAGCCATGACATCGCGCGATCAAGTCGCTCACATGTAAACGCTGCTTTAAATCTGCTTGAATTATTGCTCAAATTATGGCATTCCTGCATACTACGAGGGGTGTTTGATAAGTAGTGAGCCTACCTGTGAAGGAGTTGTCCCAGGCGAATGGGACTTTTAACATTCCTCTATGTAACCCTCCTGGAGTATGATGTACTCCTCCCAAACAGTGGTCCAGCTTTGCACCCCTTCTCAAAAAAAAGATGCCTTTAGTCATCACACAATTCACAGACACCACGCATGATGCCATCATCACTGATGAAACCAAAGTTGAAATGCTCTTCATTCAGGTGGCGTTTGAGTGTTGGGAACAGGTGATTGTCAGATTGGTGACAAATTGGTGGCTGGCACCATCTGACTAAGAGTTGACTGGTATTACCTGGCAATAGCAATATAGCAGGGAGCGAACGGGGTTAATAGTACAGTTGAATCCGGATACAACAAACTTCAAGAGACTGCGGAAAAAGTCTGTTATAGCCGAATCGTCACGCAACGTAAACATAAATTTCTGCTTTCAATATGGCTGTACTATGCACTACTAGACTACATACCGATTAATGAAATCTGTCACAAATGCAATATTGGCTCACCCGAAAATTATGCAGGATCAAAATATCCGAAATTTCCTTCTGCCGTCTCCTTTTTGCACATTTTATACCTGGAAAACAATATTTTCCCACCGAGGGTCCAAGAAATGGTCTGTTATACCCGAGGTGAGGTGAAAATGAGTCTGTTATATCAGGAGTGTAAATACACAGTGCCTAATGGAAGCATGCGGGGACAGCCTTTATAACCAAGTCTGTTATAGCCGAGGCTGTTATATCCGGATTCAACTGTAAATCTGTAATAAGTACAATGCCAGGACAATGCGTTCACACCAGCGGCAGGGTAACATTTCGCTAATAACAATATGGCTAGTTGGTAAACAAGAATTGTCGTTTCTAGGTGATGGCATTATGAACAAATGAATTGATGACAGAAAAATACGAGGTATAAGAATCACAACTCCAATCCTGCAGCAGGTGGAACTGTGAGATTTTGAACATAGATCCGCACCGTCCCACTGCACCTTCGGCCCTTTGATGAGGAAACCGTATTCCGAATAGTTATTGAGCAAAAAAATGAAAACGTATTTTTTAGTGGGTTTAAATTTTTTGCGGCGTTTTGAAGAGGAATTAAGTAAAAGTGTAAATGGTAGGAAATCAATTCACGATGGTGGGGATCTGTGTTCAAAATTTGGAAGCTCTACCTTCAGCAGAACTTGAGTTAGGGCGAATTTTAAAAAAACGTAACAAGAAGAAGTAGGAAAAAGTCATCTTTGAAATCTATGCTACGGTCTTACTTAAGGGCTCCCGCCCTTAAAATATATGACTTCTCAGGAAATTTGGGAATATTTTCAAAAATATTCACATGCTATGATAATGAATGTAAAAATAAAATTGCCATTTCTGACCTGGATACCACAGAGTTCATTATTGCTGCCATTCCAACATTTCTTGTAGCTATACTGAATTTGTGATTGTATGCAATGTGTGGATACATAGAGTGATTAGACAACTTTATGCCCCCTGCGTTTAATAAACGGGACCTTACAAATGACGGTAGCAGGTGGAATCCTGCACACTATTATAGTACGCGTATATGTAGCCTAAGCTACAAAATAGAAATTGATATGCTCTTATTGACATTGCAGGTCGTGCAAATGCGAATTGAAGATGGAGTGGAAAAGAAGGAGATCCAGAAAGCTTCAATTCAGTTGAAAACTCGCAGGCGAATTCACACTGGACAAAAACAATTCATTTGCAACGTGTGCCAGGAATTTTTTTCTGCTGCAAATAGTTTGAAAACTCACATGCGAATTCATACAGGAGAGAAACCATTTGTTTGTGAGGTGTGCCAGAAAACTTTTTGTCAAGCAAGTACTTTGAAAAATCACGAGCGAACTCATACAGCAGAGAAACCATTTATTTGTGAGGTGTGCAGGAAGAAATTTCGTCAATCAAGTCATCTGACAATTCACATGCGAATTCATACAGGAGAAAAACCATTTACTTGCGAGGTGTGCCAGAAGAAATTTCGTGTATCGGGTAGTTTGAAAAGTCACATGCGAATTCACACAGGAGAGAAACCATTTACTTGCGAGGTGTGCCAGAAGAAATTTCGTCACTCGAGTAATTTGAAAAGTCACAAGCTAAATCATGCAGCAGAGATACCATTTATTTGTGAGGTATGCAAGAAGAAATTTCTTTATTCAATAACTTCGAAAATTCACATGCGAATTCATACAGGAGAAAAACCATTTACTTGCGAGGTGTGCCAGAAGAAATTTCGTGTATCAGGTGATTTGAAAATTCACATGCGAATTCACACAGGAGAGAAACCATATATTTGCGAGGTGTGCCAGAAAAGATTTTACCGTTCAAGTCATTTGAAATCTCACATGCGAATTCACAAATGAGATTGACCATGTCATTGTGACGTGCACCAGAACAAATTTCGTGATTCAAGCGATTTTGAAACTAACATGCTATAAGAATATTATAATACCAAAGTAGTATTCGGCATGTTTGTGTAAGGCGTCTCATTGGCCATCGTATTTAGTGCGAAGCTTCTGATTGGCCCCCGTTCTGTGCTGGTGCAATAGGGGGAGGGATTATTTATTTGATTGATGACTGTTGGCGAGTAAACATATCTCGGGCCATCTCTTGGTATGGGAAAAACGGCTGGTCAGTAGGTAGATCATATTAGTTCTTTTGATAATAATATTGTAATATGCCATGACTGTGTGTTAAGTCTTCGAGGTTTGGCTTGGATAAGGTTTTGTAAGGAAATTTGTGCCTAAATAAAGAGTAAAGGAGCCTGCATTGTAATGTTAACCACATAAACTGCTTTAACTGGAACTTCTCATGACTTTTTACATTTAAATCCAACAATTTATGGTGTTCTCAAAACTGGATTTTGCCCCTCCTGCAGAATTTCAGGTTTGTCACTTTAAACCAGCCCTTTTCCAACACACATGTGAACACACACTCTTGTCTTGACTAAGGCGTGGGGACGGACATTGATCACTTTTCACTGCGAGTGTTAACTGATCTAACCTAACCTAACCTAACCTAACCTTACCTAACCTATCCTACCTAACCTACCCTACCCTAAGTAACCTAGGCTGAGAAAAATGGACTTTTGTGAAAACCTACAAATGAAAATAGTGGGGACATGTCCCCACTAATTTACACATGTCCCCACTGTAATGGTACACTTCGCGTGTGTGAGCCTGTGGGGACCGACAAATGTCCCCACAATTGGAAGTGGTCCCCACAGCTACAGTAAAACCACACACTTCTGTCCCCACACCTTAGTCAAGACCTGATCACTTCATTTGGTTTTGTAGAGTACAAAACATATAATCTCTCATTTAAATTTTGTACACAGAAAGGTTGCAGAACTGATTACATATTGATAATGGTGTAAAAGAAACATAGGATCTATTTTAAAAACATACATATTATAACAGGCAAGAAGTGTCGACCCACAGTAAGCTGTGCTGCCTTCTTAGCTTCCTGATCGGCCATCTCATTACCAGGTGTGCCTTGATGAGCTTTCACCCAATAGAGGCTGATGTCCTGATGAGAGTCTCTCATCAGTCTGCGTGCATACTGGGCCCGTCCATTGGTGGAGTGCGGACATTCATTTGGACTGTGACTAGGAACGAATAGAGGAATGAATATAAAAATAAGAAGTAGGCTACATGTTTCTCTATTGTAAATAATCAAGCATATTTTAACACAGACTTGACACAATTTGTGAAAATTGAAACTTTGTTGAACATGACAAGGGAATTTTCATTTATTCTTACTATTCTATGGTAATTTTTTTTGAACTATATTATTAAGTGAATTAAACACAAAGGACAAGCGTACACTACCTGAGACATGAAGACGGACCTAGGGGGGCCGCTCCTTTTCATTCAGTGGGCGTGGCCACTAGCGCAGCGCTCCACGTCAGTGCCTATAGCTCCGTAACCATTTCGTATTCCAAAATTCCGTTTGTACCACTGATAGAGGACACTGTGAGGTGCATTTTGATATCAATGTGATGACATTTGACTTTGGCTCTTTTTTTGAAAATGTCATTTGTTTGCAAAGATGTCGCATTTTGACATGAATTTGCACAGCTATCGGAAAGCGACTATTTTTGTCGGAAAGAGGAGACAATTTCACACATGAAACATGTATTACATCATGCATTAACGTTGTCATGTAAATGTAATAGGGGGGCGCCTCTAAATGTGATCCTAGTCCAATTACCGCCTGTAGAAAGGCAACCACGCATCGGCGGACCAAATCCTTATGGGAAAGGTCATAACTTGACATGGACTCAAACATATCTCACACTCATCGACGGGCAAATTTTTTCGTGCAAAAGGTGATCACGTTCACTGGAATATTGCCCAATGGTGTAAAAGAAACATAGGATCTATTTTAAAAACATGCATATTACAACAGAGTAGGAGGAAGAGGAGATGGCATGGGACATGCCCAGGGTGGACAAAGAAGACCCTTTAGGAAGTGGATCTGGGAAGGTGAGTGGGGTAGCTAATCTGATGAAAATGCCATGTAATGTTACAGTATTTTTGCACCGAATTATTCTTCCAGTAGTACTCAAACTTTGGCAGGTCCACATCTGCCTTGATATTCTCTGCAGATTTATTTTAAAGTAAAAGGGGTATACTCCAGTGCTATGACAGATGGGATGTATTGGCCTACTTGGGTGAGTGCACGTAATAATGTGTCTCTAATTTATGTACAACCCCTTATTGGACAATTTTTAATGCTTCACTTCATGAATGCCAATCAGAAAATCACAGCATTATTCTTCATCCTACAATTATTGTAGGGTCACTGTACAAAACGTCACATGTCCATCCGCATGCGAAAATGAATATTAGTGCCAATGATCAGAGCCTCTTCAATGCATATGTGCCAATCAAATAAACGGTTACATTTCCAAACAGGATATAAAACTTTCAATTGGTGAATGCCATTTCAAAACAGGCAGAGGCTGTCAGGGTTTGGTCTCCGATTATTACGGATAAATTACACGAAGTACCGCTGTCGAAATGATGGCGAATGACACTGGCTATTTTTCATTGCCATTTTTTTATTTGCCCTGGAAAAAATCATAACCGCAGCGGTACCAAATCTGCTATTTCTCGAAGTTCATGTTTTCTCAACTTTGGACGCGTGTACCAATTTTCCTATACGTTACACAAAAGCCAAATTTGGAATGGAGCAACTGCCTACGTAGGTCTGAATTTTCGATAAAAAATAATTGCGAATGTGTACTTAGCAACCGCGGAAGAATTTGGCAAAAATGCTGTTTTACGACATTTTAGCAATTTTCGCAATTTTTTCTTTGCAAAAAAATATTTGTATGCAAATGAAACATATAGACTTTCAGTATAACTCGTAACCTCTCTACTTATCCGCTTTGTTAAGCTGTGAAGTCAAAGGTTAACAGTGGAGCCATTGTTGAACATTGTTAACTTCGCAGAACATGGTTTGGAAGAAAATAATTTTCTAAAAAAAAAAAAGAGTGATAATTGAACACCTCCATCCCTCCACCTCCACCTCTATCCCTAATGTGACCCTGCTGCACTTACAAGCGAAGAAATCACACAATTTCGTGAAACTAGGGAGAAACTATGGCAGATAGTGAAACCGTTTCATGGTATACAGTCAAGCCATTACTGGAATGTGAAATGTGGCCAGGTTACTGTGCAAAGAACAGCGCAACATTTGGTGTGACTTCTGGAAAAAGACTTTGGGATACCTCTATGCCTGATTCGACCTCACCGGACCTCACATATAGCGATACATTAACCAGTATCTTAATCTATATTTTAGTTCGTTTGTGAGTTTGTTTGTCCCTTATAGAAATCCAGGGGAAGGCCCCTACACCGCCTTAAATTAGCATATCGGGGGTTGCTTTTTCCAATGAATCTAACGCCGCATGTTTCAGCTTCCGAAAATGAACCTAACTCCCACAACAAGCATATTCCCGAATCTTCTCACTTCTTACATCAATAACAATATATCAATTTGCATTCCCATGGAAATGCCTTTTTAAAAATATGGCTATTTACCTCTGCATCGTACCGCAGGGAGGGAACCTCTATTTCGTCTTGATGGAACCTTTTTGACGTAGCGCCCGGGCCCACGGGCAGGGTGACTGGGAGGGGATGTGCAAGGTGCAAGTGCAATTCTCAAACGGTGCATTTTGTGAACTCCCCCGGGTGGATTAGTCTGAGGAGATTCCACCGAAACGAAGCCAGAGACGACCCAACTCTGCACGAGATGAAGGGGGGAACCCCGGGCTGGGATCGAACCCGGGACCCCCCGTGGACACATTTCCGCAGCGCCACTTCGTCTCCCCTACGAAATGCCCTTATGGAACAATACCTATAGCAAGTTAAACCATCGCCGTAAATTCAACGCATCCACCAATTACGCTAATTGGCCACCTCATGTGACTTCGTATCTTATGGTAATTCCGGGATTTTGTGGGATTTGAAAGTAGACTTCCAGACAAAAGTAAATACAATAAAATAATACAGTATTTACAAGTATTACTCCATGTTGAAAACAAATTTTCCACCATGCATCTGTACGCACATTTCTAAAGTTCTTTAGAGCAAACATATGGGGCCGTCCATAATCCGCGCGGACATATTTTTTCACTTTTTTACCTCCCCCCCCCCCTCCCATTTGCGGACAGAAGCGGACAAAATCTTACCTCCCCCCCTAAAAATTGCGCGGACATGGCCTCCTTGCCCCCCCACCCCCCTCGCCACACTGAAGTGTTATTTTCAATACATTGGTATTTTTATTTTTTTGATGTCTACACACAAATACCTTTATTCAGAGGTATTACGGTATATTTGACGTGTCTGACTAAAAAACGGCCAAGTCAAAATCTTTTGTGAAAAATCGCCAAAAAAACCATTAGAGTCAAGAATGTACTATCACGGTCAAAAAGATTGTCGGACTGTTATGGAATCGTCCGCGACTTTTTCTCCCGCCAATCAGTGTGCCAGGTGCAGGTGATTTGGGCGAGTGCCGTCGAGAGCTTTCCTCCCGCGACCTCATGACATGTGCTCGAATTTTCATCGGTGGGGGGGAGGGGGGGTGCTGATTAGGCGAGGTGGGGCCGATGGTGGGAGTATGCGATGGGTGGTGGTAAGCGGGGAGGGGGGGGGGGAGAGAGAGAGATAAACACGTGTGAATGAAAGGCAGATAGTAGCTGCATTTTGAGAATTGCCAATGCAAGGTCATTCCTCCCTCTTTTAAACAAGCCATATGGGCCTTGGCGCGTGTCCTTGAGCTAGAGGTGGCCTTTTTCGGATGATTCCGCGTTTATCTGTCGTCTTTCGCAATTTTGAACTCTTTTCAATTAGGTAATTCATATTAGGTAATTCATATTAGTTCCCAAAACACAAAAAAATGAAATGAAGCCTTATTCTTAATGCTCGTTTGCGAGAAAATGGGCGTTACCTATAATAATTATGGGATGCTAGGAAAATGTAACTCAGTATGGATATAATTATTAATAATTAATAATTACCAATAATAATTACCAATAAATAATAGGCGCGGGGTCTTTAGGGTCTGCGTAGCTCTGACACAGTATGGATATAATAGCGTACCGTTAGTTGTTGATTACATGACCACGGCAACAATGACATTCAGCAATATCCATATACGGAATTTTAGCGAATTTTGCCTGTCTGCCATCAGTTGGAAGCCCATAACTTGGAAAGATT
Organism: Catajapyx aquilonaris; assembly: GCA_000934665.2. Classification (NCBI taxonomy): domain Eukaryota; kingdom Metazoa; phylum Arthropoda; class Diplura; order Dicellurata; family Japygidae; genus Catajapyx; species Catajapyx aquilonaris. Next base: position 13,894 of record KZ539391.1, read on the forward strand.
TTTAGATATCCTAAATGTGATTACTGGAATGGAAACCTATTTTAACACCCTTTCTGGCGGTAGAAATTATGTTTGTGAAATATCGACATTTCGAATTAAAGACAGCGGCCAAAATTTTGAGTTGAATTCTTTCAAAAATCGACCGTTTTCAAAAAATTTGAATCTGGCTTAAAATGAAGCCTGGAATGTTTTCTTGAGATTTCCGCAAAATCTAGAGAGGCGAATTTAGATATTAGCCAGCTATAAAAACATTTTGTGCGCAAAACGGGTCCCGTCAATGTGGTCACCTCAACTGGCATCAAAATTTCACCAATACTTTTGCTTTAAAAATTCATACCGCATGTTATTACTTTTATGAGACAGCGTGATTAAAGAACTCCACCTAGGTAATTGTAAATACTTATGTCAATGGCCAGTTAAAAAGATAAACCGCATGCAACAATGGTATTAGGCATGATTTGTGTTGGGTGGCTCATCAGGATTCATTACTGGAAGCAAATTGGAATAATTGTCCACCCAACACAATTTAATCATGCCAAATATCATTGTTGCATGTGTCCTTAAACCGGCAATAATGAGCCAAATGCCAAGTTACTACTGCCCAGCGATTTTATGAGAACAGCTATCTCCTTGTTTTTTTAATAACAATTCAGTAATAAATTGTTGAAATGGCAGTTTCAAAAATTTTCCTGGAGCGACCAATATGTAATACATCATTGAACCGCGTGACAATTCATTTGGACATCCACACACGACAATAAAATTTAAATTGGGATCTCTTCCAACTTCATGCGGTTTATCTTTTTAACTGGCCATTGACATAAGTATTTACAATTACCTAGGTGGAGTTCTTTAATCACGCTGTCTCATAAAAGTAATAACATGCGGTATGAATTTTTGAAGCAAAAATATTGGTGAAATTTTGATGCCAGTTGAGGTGACCACATTGACATTGCGCACAAAATGTTTTTATAGCTGGCTAATATCTAAATTCGCCTCTCTAGATTTTGCGGAAATCTCAAGAAAACATTCCAGGCTTCATTTTAAGCCAAATTCAAAATTTTTGAAAACGGTCGATTTTTGAAAGAATTTAACTCAAAATTTTGGCCGCTGTCTTTAATTCGAAATGTTGATATTTCACAAACATAATTTCTACCGCCAGAAAGGGTGTTAAAATAGGTTTCCATTCCAGTAATCACATTTAGGATATCTAAAAATCTTTCCAAGTTATGGGCTTCCAACTGATGGCAGACAGGCAAAATTCGCTAAAATTCCGTATATGGATATTGCTGAATGTCATTGTTGCGTGGTCATGTAATCAACAACTAACGGTACGGTATTATATCCATACTGTGTCAGAGCTACGCAGACCATAAAGACCCCGCGCCTATTATTTATTGGTAATTATTATTGGTAATTATTAATTATTAATTATTTATATCCATACTGAGTTACATTTTCCTAGCATCCCATAATTATTATAGGTAACGCCCATTTTCTCGCAAACGAGCATTAAGAATAAGGTTTCATTTCATTTTTTGTGTTTTGGGAACTAATATGAATTACCTAATTGAAGCAAAAAAAAGAGTTCAAAATTGCGAAAGACGACAGATAAACGCGGAAACATCCGAAAAAGGCCACCTCTAGCTCAAGGACACGCGCCAAGGCCCATATGGCTTGTTTAAAAGAGGGAGGAATGACCTTGCATTGGCAATTCTCAAAATGTAGCTACTATATCTGCCTTGCATTCACACGTGTTTATCTCTCTCTCTCCCCCCTCCCCGCTTACCACCACCCAAAATACTCCCACCATCGTCCATACCTCGCCTAATCAGCACCCCCCCTCCCCCCCACCGATGAAAATTCGAGCACGTGTCATGAGGTCGCGGGAGGAAAGCTCTCGACGGCACTCGCCCAAATCACCTGCACCTGGCACACTGATTGGCGGGAGAAAAAGTCGCGGACGATTCCATAACAGTCCGACAATCTTTTTGACCGTGATAGTACAAACAATAGATTCTAGTGTTGTGTATGCGCGACCGTTCGATGGGGTATTCTATACACATACCATACTTACTGTATATCATGTTGATATTTACTAGTGAAAAGTTGTACATATCATTATTATGCCTCTGAATTTTTGAGAACATATGACCTGATCGACAAGTGACGGAAAGGCGGGAGCCTTTGGATCGTTCGTGGAGGGAGTGTTCTTAAACCTTACCAACCTTACCCTTGCCTCTCAGCCTTGTAAGAAAGCAATAAAGACAATTTCAGGAGCTCGGGGTCGGTGGAAATGGCGGCAAGGAAACTTCATTTTCTGGGGAGGAGAAAACAGAGCAACATGAGCAAACAAGAACTGCACCTTGTTTTCTTTCCTCGGAAATCTGCTCAACTCAAACGGCCATGCCGCTGTTCCGTCCAACTCTTTAATCTCACACACAAATTACCTCTAACTGGAGGCTAAAGTTCGTTAGGCTCAAGGTGAGTCCAATCCTCATCATACAAATTATGTTGCGGCTCTCCAAACGGGAAAAAAGGGAAAGGGAAGGGGAAAAAAAATCCTCCTTAAATTATCTTCCGTGGGGGGAATTGCAGCCTCTTGACTTCAGTATAATGGTCAATATTGGATCGAGGCAAATATTCGCAGGGCTCCATATTCGGCCGGGTTAAAGCAGGAAATCCCAGGCTCCCAAAGCGAGAGTTTCAGGGTTGATCCACTTCGATCTTTGCTGGGGACAAGAAAATAGAGAAAATCGGAGGGTCCTTGTTCCTTTCAAGCACAAAATCGGTTGTTCCCACAGTCGCGTTTGTTTAGACAAGTCGCAGATGAGCGCCGAGATGGAAAAGGAGACAATCATCTGTCTTGACGAACACAAACGGCACTCAATACTTGTTCATTGCATTTAATAATGGCGCCGGGAATTTTTGGGAGTGATGTATTTCTGTGGTCATTCTGTCATTTTTATGTTGCATGCTTGGATGACTTGTTTTCTATGAATAAACTCACCGTATGTTAAGTACCGTAATAAAATAGTGTAAGGTTAGGGAGACGGAGTGGCGCCGCGGTAACGCGCGCGCCCACGGAAGTTAAGGTCCCGGGTTCAATCCCTACCCGGGGTTCCCACCTTCTTTCGTGCAGAGTTGGGCCATCTCTGGCTTCGTTTCGGGTGGCAATTTCCGATAGACTAAGCCTCCCGGGGGAGTTCACAAAATGACCAATTAACGACAGCGCACATGCACTTTGCACATCCCCTCCTACCAACCCGTGGAGTACACTAATAAGATCCATCTAACACGCTCCAAATATTTAAAAAACCCAATGGTGGTAATCCACCCCCCTATAGACCTAACAGGTCATCACGGGGTTTTTAAAAAAAGAAAAAAAGTGTAAGGTCAAACAGATTTCTCTCGCAGGTCTTTACAGTGTTCATCGAAAGCATTCGATGTTACTCATACACATACACATAAAATTGGTGCCATTATTGATAGATTATCTGCTCGTTTTGTAGAACTGCACATAATTAAATGTTCATCATTAATACATGTACTAACCGAGTTATCTTGATTTGATTTCATAAGATGGCATAACCTGAGTAATAGGCGCAAAATAAATTGACGAGTGGATGGAAATCTTGCATTCAATCTTAAATAAGGTGGAGAGGATCCAACGAGTCAATATTCCAATCTCCCACAATCCGGATAAACGTAGAGCTGACACCATTCATTCCAAGCTTTTCAGTTTTTAAAAGACCTCGTCGTATGCGGTTTTCTTTGGGAAAGGTTCACTACAAGTGGGGCATTGTTGTGCACGTGTAATATATTTTTTGTGCGTCAAACAATCACCTACACGTCTTGTCTGCTCCTTTTCCCCACCTTTGTTTTTTCTAGCTCAAATTATAATTTATTGCTCTGAATATCAGTTGAGCTCACATCCGTAGGCCTACAGGTAAAAATTTCGCGGACGCTCATTTCCACTTGGCGACAGTAACTGTCATGTCGCCTCCCTATCAAGTGAAGCAGTGAATTATTTACTATATACTCTACACTCTACACCAATGGAAATCAAATGGGATTTTCGACGATATACATTATTCTGCACCAAATTATCTGAAGGCGATATTCCCATCGATACTGATGTGATATACATTCTGAAACACACGGTCTATTTAAATAACCAATACATGTGCACCTCCATCAAGAAAAATCCAATTATCTCTTCTGACAGTCATCGCTCATCAGAATAGGTTGACGATGTTACCACCATTTCTGAAACCGAGGGTTAGTCACTAGACCAAAAAATGTACACTGGTGTTCTTGGGTGTTCTGTCGGTGTTCCCGCAGGTGCTCCCCGGTAATTTCCGTCGTAATTCCCGTGTGTTGCCGGCACCCCCGTTGTCCCACAATAATATTAGTCCAGAATCCTCTGGAACACCGGGGAACACCGGAGTGGTGCTCTACTCGAAGTGTACACCGGTGTTCCCGAGTGGCTAACCCTCGTCTGAAACTCTTATTTTCAGCAACTGCACTAATTTTATTGCTGACATGATTATTTCACGTGAAAATTTCAATTCGTTTTATCATAATTACTCGAAAGCATATTTAAATTAGAAATGTAGACGACTCATATTATTCTAAACATTTGCAATCGACATAGAAAACATTTTGGTAAGATCTACAGAATAGAAGTGCATTATTGGGGCAGTTTTCCATGATTACGTGTCCGTAATTTTCTCAGAACATTTCCACGATTGTCATTTTAGGAATCCGAGGCGAGAGTGTTCTCCGCACGATGAAGTCACTCACACCCTGTCCTAGCGAGCACAAGGCCAAGGTGAAACTCATGGCCGAGATGGCCCGAGTATGCTTCGGGTACCAAAAATTCCAGCGCAAATTCCCACTACTGGACCAGTACATACTGCAACGAGAGCAAGAAGGTAACGATGTACGGAAAGACCCAGAGGCGTGTGAGGTAAGTCTCATTAGATTTGTAACATTGTTATCCGTATAGAAAAATCATACTTTTCCCGTTTTATATCTCCTGATACCGTAGCCTCATTTACCTCACGATCCTCACCCATTGTCCCTAGCATGCGTACTTGTATCCTGGTATATAGTGCTGTACCTCTCTTTACAAAGTGGGTTGAGGGATTGATTGTAAATCCAAAACATTTGGTTTTAAATTTTTTTCAGTTTGAGTGCCATACAAACATTTAATCCCAAAAGGGTCATTCCACGCCAAAAGGGACATTTTGGCGAAAATTGAAGCTTTAAAAGCAACTTTTCTTGCTTTTTAAACTCTCATGTCAACCAAAATTTCGGTGTTTGAGCTTTACGTATGAAGAATAGATGAATGCTTACTTCAGACCCATTCTCTTAACACGTTTTTATCCAAAGACAACAATGACGGTTCAGTTAAATATGCTTTGCCCTGTCCGTTACCTAAATTAATAATTATCACTGTACCAGTCACATGCAACAACTTAATATATTTTGGAATGAACCTGTTTTGTTGATATGATAGTCTTCTACAACATACTGAAAAATTTATTTCTGAAATGGTCAAGAAAACAGTTTTGCTATCATGTGTGCTACAATATTATTCGTATGCATGTCCTTTTGCTGTCCCGTTCGTTACCCGACTTAATGAACCATGTTAAAACATAAATTCTCAACATCTGATGTTTCATAAATCTTAACACCATGACTATGTTGCTGTTGCAATGTTACATAACATTCAAAAGCACTTTTATACCTACATAATTTATACTTGAAAAAGCAAAATCTATTAATTTTGTCCCGTCCGTTTCCGTGGAATGACCCAATATGAAAAAAATGGAGGACAAAGAGGCGTGTCGATTTTTCTCCAGCACTTTGGAGTGTGTTGGAGTCTGGACTTCGTTTCCCTTCTCTCGTGCGACCTTAAAATTACCTCCCTTCCCCATATTATGAGTATGTTGATGCTGGTATTAGTATATTTGCATACCTGAGATTTAATTATAATTTTTCAGGTTATGAAGAATTGGGCTAAATTTTTCAATCGAGGAAGGCAAGCACACAGGCAGCTGCGAGCACTTGTGATTACACTGAAAGAAAGAAGCATGTCTTTGGCAACCTACCTCGTATCGTTGGCGACGTACGAAGCAATATGTTACCGAAAAATCCATGGTACGGACACTTACGATTCACAATGTTCCCGGAAGGATATGACCTTTGCCCGCCTCACTGAGTTTTTTGGTGAATTGCTTGCTGGATAAACAGAAGAAGTGAGAGTCAACAGTCATATTTTAATAGATTGAACGGTGTAATAAGCATATTCACATAGTGAAAGAGCCATTGGAAAGAGCGTTGTTTCAGAAACGGCCGTTGACTCTGCTCCTCCGTTCTCTAACATTTTTTTTTTAAATTCCCAATTTTGTTCAAGGCAGAATTTTTAGCCAAGGTATCTATAAGGTAGTTTGTTTGTTTTTCCTATATTAGTTCATACCTGAGGTGATGGTAGGGGGGGGGGGAGGTGAGAGGGAGGTGGAGGAATATTTCCACCATGGATTCCATCCTGTTGGACGAAGGCATGTGGCAGGCGGAGTGGGAGGGTTTGCATCGCCAGGAACCACGCTGGTATCCGATTTTTTTCCCCGAGGGTTGTTACCAGTAACAACCCTCGGGAAAAAAACCCCCGGATCTCACATGATTGTATGGGACGATGGTGCTCATGGCTTCGGGCCATGGACCTTTTCGTGCTTACCTTGGCTGTTTTAACTTGTTTAAGGGGTCCGATCCGCGTGGGGGTAGCCCTGGTTGCCCGTGTGGTGGGGGTGGACCAGGACAACGAACACGTACTGTGGGTGTGTCGGCTGTCCGTTGTGTTGCGGGCTCGGGGTACCCTCATGGCCGCTAGGGTTTCTTTGGAGAATGGGTGGCCTTGTTCACTTGCTGCACGGGGGTCGCCATGGTGGCGTAGTTGGTTCCCTCGCAGAGGTTGCCCATGATCCTGTGGTACCTTGACCGGCTTGTTATATAGTTGTTGTTTTTGCCGAGGAGTGTGGCTGGCTTGTGAGCGTCACTCGCTTTCTTTTGTTATGTTGCTGCTGTGTGCACTTTTGCGTTTCAGGTGACGAGGCGTTTATAGGCTGGCGTCTTTTTGTTTATACAGTACAGTACTTACATTTTCGCATTCATGGTAACGTAACGTGTAGTACTGTATTCTGCAGTGGTGTACACTATAGTAGAGTAACGTAATGATTTTGCACCATGAGTTTGTTTAGGGCACTGTTATTTTTTGTTCTCATGGTTTCTCTTGATTTTTTATGTAATTTTGTACCATGAGGTTTGTGTGATGATGATTTGTAACTATTCCTTTTTTGCTTGTCATATTCTGGTCATATTGGTGGGTACAGCTTTTTGTTTGATACGGTGCTCATTAAAGGACATTCAATGATGAGGTGCCCGGGGTCTAGGGCCTACCGGCTAGGCGACCCTCTAATGATCTGAGAATGTTCGACAAAGGCTCTCTAATAATAATCATCTATCGATGGCCGAAACACCTCCTCGATATACTTGGAGTGACTAGATTGGCTTCATTCCTGTAGAGTTCTCATGAAGTTTGAAAATATACCCATCTACACTCAAGCAAAGTCTTTCAGACACTATGACCAGTCATCGCAGCATATTACAGAAGAATTCTTGCTCCTGTTCGCTCCAACAACTATGTCACGAAACCTGGAATATACCCCTGTGTTATTCTAAAATATGAATACGAGCAAGTGGAAGAAACGAATATGGTGTATAGAATACAGCATTTACCGGCTTTGCGCTAGAAAAAGCATTTTCATCTGAAAAGACATTTGTCCAGATTATGTGCTTCAAGGTTTCGCTGGAAAATAATAAACCGGCAGTTGAGAGATGGGTGTGTGGGTGAGTCGCTCTTTGGCTTAAGGGATGTTGATATACTCTCGGTTTGTTTCATTGATGTAGGCCAGATTAAGGGCATCTTTTATGGTGGTGGCTGTCCTTATAGACGAAATCTGTGACTGGCAACAATTCTGCCACCATCATGGCATTGTGAAGCTCTGACCGTAGCTCAACTTAGAAACCTCTTGTGTCGTCATAACTATACCACAACTTTACTGTGGGTCTTGAAAAGCCCATCATTCGACTTATTTTGAAAAAAGAGTAGCATTCTTTGTGGAGTCGCCAGTAGTAGTATTAGAAATGCCCTTAACATAGCCGTATTTGCCTGAATCTATTGTAAGTAGATGGCTTTATAAAGCAAACTGAGAGCATCACATCCCTGTACTCAAAGATCTAATCACTGACAAACTAAGAGCTCAACAGGTTGAGTTTGCCAACTGAAAATTCGGGACACAAATTATACAAATGTCGTATTTTCACAGGAAAGGTACTTTTACAGAGTATTAGTCAGTAAATGCGCTACTTTATTCATTTCTTCCATTCACTCGTGTTTTAGAATGACACGTGAAAACATCCCAGGTTCCGCGACACTATTGGCGTGTATGGGGAGAAATTTCTTCTGTCATGTGTCGCAACGACTTCCGCACAGTGTCCGAAAGACTATTCCTGAGGGAATGTTGGCATTTTCTCAAGGGGCAGAAGTATTATTCGGAAATATTCTTCAGAAGCATTTAACTGCTATAATATGTTTTAGGATAGCAGAAAAAAACACGTCATATGATCGTCGTTATATCGGGCGACTCCACAAAGAATGCTATTTTTGTTTCTTCAAAATAAGTCGAATGATGATATTTTCAAGACCCACAGTAAAGCTGTACTTAAGACGTTGTGACGACACGAGAAATTTCTAAGTTAAGCTACGGTCTGAGCTTCACAATGCTATGATGGTGGCAGAATTATTGTGGCCAGTCACTGGCATCGTATATAAGGAAAGCCACCACCATAAAAGATGCCCTTAATCTGGCCTACATCAATGAAACAAATCGAGAGGATATCAACATCCCTTAAGACAAAGAGCGATTCACCCACACACTCATATCGCTCAACGGGTTTATTTGCTAGCGAAACCTTGAAGCACTTCATCTGGCCAAATGTCTTTTCAGATGAAAATGCTTCTTCTAGCGCAAAGTCGGTACATGCGCTACTTTATACAGTATATTATTTTGTTTCTTCAACTCACTCGTATTTATATTTTAGAATGACCTGTGAGTATATTCCAGGTATCGCGACATTGTTGGAGCCAACAGGGAGCGAGATATCATCTGTAATATGTCGCGATGACTTTTGACAGTGTCCGAAAGACTTTTCTTGAGTGTAGATGGGTGTCTTCCTAATGTGTAGGAGGACTACACCGGAATGAAGCCAATCTAGTATTTCCCAGTGTATCGAGGATGTTTTAAGTATGTCTGTACCAGTCTCTGATAAGCAGTAGTACGAAGAAATATTGTGTTGTGTTATCAGTTACGCAAGGAAAACTTCGTTTTCAGCTGCTACATGATACGTCACCTCCCCATCCCCCGGCCCATCCCCTTTCCAACATTTATCTTTTACTGAGGGCTGGCTGTATCAATTTCAATGGAGGAGCAAGTGTCTGATTATTTCAGATTAAGTACAGTATTATAAATACCTACATCAATGGACAGTTTTCCAATTTTCCTTCTTTCAACCGACCCTATATGTGACAAGATACTGTTATATACATTTGATATCTAGCAGCACGTTAAAATCGGAAAAAACGACTTCAATTTAGTAAAAAATAATCTTTTTCGGGGAAGTGTAGGAGCAGAGTCAACTTCTCACCACAGCTAATATCTTGCAATATCACGTGACCCAATTTACACCATTCAATCATTAAAATACAATGCTGGCATGTTGCTGCACAGGCATGCGAGTTATTTGACTCATCACAGAAGTGCACATATAAGAGGCTCATAACGCCATACTAAATGGTGCAAAGGTGGAAACTATTAGTGTGTTGGTATTTGAGAATACGCAGCCACTACTCTGTGGGGACAATAAAAGCAGAACTGGAGTGGCACTTTGGAACAGCGAGGGTGTAACATTATGCATCATGGTCTGACAGACGCAGCTCCTCCCAGTGCTGGTGTTTCTGAGGTCTTGCCACCACTGCCCCGGACCGAAGACAAGTGCTCTCCTGGTCTCAATACTTCTCTCTGGCCAAATTATATTTGTTAACCCCCAAAGTCCGAAGACAACATGTCTGCCAGATGTACTTTCCATTAGGTGCCAAACGATCTGTGACCTGTCAAGAGCTTAACCACAGGATTCGACAATCTTAACACAGTCCCTCTACCAACTGCCCCAGTCTCTACAAGCTGAAGACATAGCCTCTACCAGCCAGACTTTCATAAGGCGGCGCCTGAGGAACTTTTTGAGCTACCCGAAACCGAAGACAACGCACCCGCCAACTGTTCCATACCTTGTTGTCGTTGATGGAAAGTGTGTGTTTTGGCCCGTCCAACTGTGTATAGCCACGATCATCCCACCGTGTGGCCTATTACAGGGGACAAGTCCCGTATAAAGTGTAACACAAAGGGCCTCACTGCACAGTAACTTTCCTGTGTTGGCATAGGACCACCTGAAGGATGAATTAAAGTCCTTTGCGCGAATGTTACCAGACATGAGGGAAATTCCCTCCACGCTAACAATGATTACTAAACGTCAGGAACAGTACCCACTCATCAAGGGAATTTCACCAACAAGGACTCCAGTTCCACCACATCACCCGGCTGGGAGAGTGTGAACTGCAGTCTGAACCATCACGCCATGAAAGGAGGAGAGAGTGCTGAGGTCTACTGCAAGAAGCCTTTGACGTGAACAATTTGGCCAAGCTCATCCACCTATATTAAACAGCAATGTCATAAGGCCAGACACCGAGGGCGGGGATGGCCCAATGCAACCAACAACCAGGCCAAGTGACTTTCAGACCTACCTGGCCCCTGATCATCACCAACTACCGATTACCGCCCACTGCTACCATGCCATGAAGTCAGAGGGGGCACAGTCTACGTCAGGATTCTCCATAGCCAATAACAGCTCTATATTATCAACAACAACGTGGCGTGGAGAGTTCATAAAGTTTCGAGACCGAAGTGTAAGGAACTATAACATGCGAATGTGCTTCCCCTACTATACTAAGACTCCACATTCTTTGTGAGTGATACTGCAAACTATCACCAGGATTGCATCATCCATGTTCATCATGCAAGCCAAAGAGTGGACAAGGTGTGAGGTGAGCGCAACCATGGAGTGAGTTGAACTGCTAGGTGCCATGAGATGTTTCTTAAAGAAGGGAATTTCACCAAGAGGAGTGCTCGAGGATGTGCAGACGACACTGTGTGATGGTGTATTTGTACTACGCCGTGCACCACCATCAAGAAGTGGGTGCAACAGTTTGGGCTCTGGGAATGTCGGTTGGCGCCGTTTGGAACATTACCCTGATAGGCATGTTGGATCTTGCGATGGAGGCTTTTGTCCTGCGCTTGAAGGAATGTGTTGCACGAATGGTGGACACCTACCCGGCAGGCGGCATTACATTCAAGAAGTAAGATTTCATGTCAATGGTACGTACGAGTAAATGGCATATCTTTGTTCCTGAACTATCATTATTTTCCAACGTAATTATTCTTCCATTACTTACGTGATGCTACCGTTTAGATCCTAGTGTGCAATTTGCCCAACTCTGGATAAGGCACTTTTACCCTAGAGGAGAAGACTCGAGATATGGTCTGGATGACGTAGCCATAACTCGGATCACTTCCTATACCATGACTGAATCAAGCGTACTGTACACACCATAAACTGGAGTGGTCTTTAAACGTCAACTCGAAAGAAGCACTGGCACATGCGTGTGCTTTTCTGGTAAGATTCACAGATAGGGGGTATTCCAAGTATTGGAGATCTTGAATTATGACAAATTTTGTCCGAAATATTAGTTTTGTGTATCTCTTTGAGCCCCGACCGAGGTGCCCAATTATTCCTTGGTTGGTAGAATAATTCTGCTGTATATCAGCTGCTACATAATTGGTCACTTCGTTCGAGGCGAAAAAATGCACACAAAATTAACAATTTATAGAGAAACTAATAATGGTCACGTTGCTATTTTGAACAAATGAAACAGTGAAAATTCACTCCTTTCGAGTGAGAATCCACTCCTTCGTAGTAGGCCATAATTATGTAAATATACTGTATATCGTCTCTGAATTGTCATGTTTAAGGCCCCTGCCACACTAGACGGAATTTCCGCGACGAAAATTTCGTCGCCGAATGACTTTGGAACTTTTTTTCACGCGGACTTTCCGTCGACCGTGCTGCCACCTTGCTGCCCTTTCAGCTACCAATCCCCTGGTTTCCATGCCAGAAAAGCCGCTTTTTCCGTCAGTAGTGTGGCATTCCCCCGGCGGAATCAATGTATTGCAATGGGATTATTGTCCCGACCGAATCGGCGGCCGATTTTTTCCGCCGTGTCTTCGGCTGGGGCTTGACGGAAGGACGGAAAATCCGTCGTGTGTGTCACATCCCGACGGAATCCCGTTTACTTCCATGTGTTTGATTTTTTGAGCGGAATGCGACGGAATTTCCGTCGCGGAAATTCCGTCTAGTGTGGCAGGGGCCTAAGGCATTTATTATGCAGAGGAAAATGTTTGAAACAGTGCAAAATGTTTTGGTGTCATAAATAGTCAGAAGCGCTAGACCTAGAGACAGGTATCCAGAACCAATTTAGGAGATGAAGCTTCACTATCCAGAGAATAATGTCACTATCACCCAGAAGAAAAAGCTGCCCCATCATCTTCTTGAGTTGCAGTCCAGGCAGATGCCAGAAGGAAATGAGGACGAGTCAGTTGTAAGAGCATGTAATGTATGTATAGAATCATTGTGAGGTGTTATGAATATTATTAGCAAGAAGTATTGATATAAAAATACTTTTCATTTGTAGCTATCCTCAACGAGGTAACAAGAAAATTGCATGATGATGTATCTAGTTCCTGTGTTTGCATTTTATCATAGAACCGAGATCAATTCTGAAGTGTATCAATATACGTGCTTTTCTACATGGAGAATGATAAGTGAGACTCAAAATAAACCTGCCAGCATGAAGAACTCATGAACATTCTGATACCCCAAGAATACAGGGTATTTCTCTGCCTAAGTCCGACATTGGATGAGAATTCCTCTGGGCTGAATGTCGTTAGTTGCATTGAACGAGATGTTTTCAGGTGAGAATTTTATGTGAGCGAAATGTCATGTAACTAACATTTGAGAGAGTTACAAAATTCCCCCGTTCCCCCTTCGGGTGGTCAAACTCCCTATAGGACCACCGAAGGAACTGTTCCACAGATGGAGCAAAAGTAGATACACCTGCCTCTGACATTGAAGTACTAGTTTTAGTTTGCATTTTTTTACCACTAAGCTGATTATTTTGAAACAGTTGCTTTTGAACAGTTACTTTCAGTGCCTATCAAAAGAATTACTTGGTATTATTGTAGGCTATACAAACTTATTTTTTTAACTCCTGCACTTCAGAGCGTGGATGGATGATTCAATTCGACCTAATATTAGCAGCTAATAACTTTTGATAATAGCTAAAAGTACTACAAACTACAAAGTAAATATTTAAAAATTAGAGGCTTAGAGGCAACCAAATATGTAACTTAAACGGGCATTTCCACTGGAACACCCCTGGATGTCCCTCCCACCCTTTTCCTATATGGATTTTTGTAGTGTCAGTCAGATGCATACTTCAGTACCTGCCACCCTTCTGCATATTTCAAAATTTGCTTTTTATCAAAATCAATCAAGGGAGAGAAAATATGCTATTATCTATTAGTGTTTAACGTAAGTCTTTTTCAATATTTCAGTGGAAGCCATTGGTCCACTTACCTACAAACGACAGAATCAATGAACATTGTGTAAGTATATCGTTTGATAAGCGATTATTACTCCTTCTTTGACCTGTCATTGTTTACAATACTTCCCGACATTTGCATAATCCCACTGATGAAATAATCAGCAAAACATCCGTCCCTCTCCTTCTTTGCGACAGACATCAGGACAGCAAGTACAGTACAACCCCACAAGGTTATTATGACGGAAGGTGCCGCCATATTCAACGTTTCACCATCATCCTGGATGGAATGCGCTACCTGACACTGCACTTGGAGTATACTGTACCACAAGCAATTCGCTACCATATAGGGACTTGAGATAACCGTTTTGGTCTCACTTATATTGTCATGCCCCATAAAATAAAACTGGACTTGTAAGAACTATTCAACACTTGTATCAAGTTGCAATCTTACTTGGGTCAAATTACCATTAAGTAGCTTCCTGTTATTGACGGTTGGCCGGTTAGGTGCAAAGTGTAACATAGTAACACAAAATGAACTCCAGCGAAGGTGCACGTGATCATTTACTTTATTTTCTCCTTATTTGGGAATACACCAATTATTTTAGAGTCCCGTTGCACTAAGTCAGGATAACCAGAATGAAACCAAATGTACAGAACCGATACCGTATAAGATTACTGTTGGTTAGTTCTCTCTCTCTCTCTCTCTCTCTCTCTCTCTCTCTCTCTCTCTCTCTCTCTCTCTCTCTCT
>JYFJ02005650.1:0-23607 GCA_000934665.2 Catajapyx aquilonaris
AAAAAGTATTAAAAAAAAGTATTGCAAAGGAGGTAAGCTGACCGCCTGAGAGCGCTGGGAGTGGGCATCGACTGTGCTGCTCCTGCTGACTGGCAGCCAGAAACTTACTCTCCCACCCCTCTCTCCCCTCCTTCCGACCCTGCCTTCTTCTGCCACATGATATCATCCCTGACGAGGAAATCTGGCGGGGGCCTGCTCCACATGCGGCTTCACCACTCCCGCCAACCCCTCCCATCTTCAGCCCAAAGAAATTTAAAATTTCAGCCAAAATGGCTGAAAGAATGGAAGTGGTTAAGTTACTCAAAGAAAGTTGATGGAGCCTTTTGCAAATATTCTGTACTGTTTTACAAAAGGTGTGTGTTGGTAAAGGGAGCCACCAAAAAATGGGGCTGTTGTGTTGTGAGAAATTTAGTAACTGGAAAAAAGCGAAAGAATGTTTCACTGAGCTGGAGCGAAGTTCTTATCACCGGGACAATGTTGAAATAGCCCACACTATAATTAAAATTGAGACAAGTCAACAAGATCCAATTAATTTGCACCTAAAGAGAGAAAGAAAGAGATTTTGGAAAACACAAATAAGTTGATGCGAATTGTTGAGACTGTGCTCTTTTGCGGGAGACTGGGTTTAAGGGGTCATAGGGGTAGCATAAGAGTTGGAGAAGACGCAGAAGGGAATGAAGGGAATTTGAGCTTTTAAGGTACCGAGCAAAGTATGATGATAACCTCCAATAGTCACTATCTAATAGTAAAAGTAATCCATTACACACAAGTTGGAAGATACAAAACGAAATTGTTGAAATAAGCAACAGCCTTATTCTTGATGGACTGGTGGCAATGATAGATTCATCATTGTTTTGATTCCATGACATCAAATGTGGAGGAACAATTTTTGCAATTTGTACCTCTGGAAGATCTTACAGGCAAAGGAATTTCAGTTGCAATTATTGATACGCTCAAGGCTCTTGGAATAGATTTGAGCAAAATGCGAGGTCAAGGTTACTTCAAACCTCCACCACCAGATACTTGGGGATGGTAAAAATCTATAAGGCAATTTGTCACTGTGTTCAACCATATCAGATGCCTCAAAAATCTCAGAAGAACTGATCACAGTCATGTGACCGCAAGAAATGGTGCTCATTATGCAAATACTGTATCATCAGTTCAAAAAGAATTGTCCCAGTCATCCTGATGTGTGTGCTGCCCGCTCGACACACACCATGTAACTTACATGGTGTGTGTCGAGCGGCCAGCCCACATGTCAGGATGACTGGGACAGTTCTTTTTGCACTGTTGATACATAAGAAACTGATTCCAGTGTACCCTGCGATGCTATGCTCAGGGTGAGGGTGTACCTGCTATGAGGTATAGGGTGAGGGTCACTGTTCACGAAATGATGTTTACGAAAGGATCTCATTTCATTAACCAGCGGTTGGATGAGGTGTTTGAACTAATTTTTTACATTAAACAGCGCATTTTGGAGAAACTTACTGAATTCACACCCTATCTATAATATTAAAATGCTTCGGACTATGACCGAGTCCTACTATTGGTCCACCGCCAAATTGTTGCCGCCACTTTCTCATCGGCCCGCATTCTACCTAGCCTTCTTGATTCTACCATGCGCCATGGGGTGTAAACAACTCTGTTGGGTTGCTGGGGAAACTGTCCATTCCTTCTCTGTATTGTTGCCCAGTTGGCACTACTGTGAAGTTCTTTACAGAGTCAGTTCCCTTTAAGGAGCAGCAGACACAAGACAGACATGTGCTCACTTCTCATTAATTGGGCCGTTCGAAGACTGCTGGAGGGCTAACGTTACACCCTCTCCTGGCGATATGGTGCGCCGAATAGATACCCCAGGCCTGTGCCTAGAAAAGAGCGAGCGAAGCGAGTGGTTGTCTAGGCCTGTGCCCTAGGAAAATACGAGCGCAGCGAGGGTTTTCCTAGTCTTTCTTAAATGTATATTAGCTGTAACTCCATGTTTAATATGTGTGTAAATGAAAATATACGTACCCCTTTTCAAAAATTATTACAGTGAAACGTATGTATAGCATAGTTGCATCGTACTATTCAAAAGAAGATATCCCAAAGTGTAATGTTGTGGCTAAATATGTTTAAATTTTTGTTATGTTGTCAACCACTTATATAACCCTTTTGGGGATTATTTCTTTGGAGCATTATTGAGCACTGCTCTAATAAGCAGCTTATGAGTTATGAATAATTGTTTTATATGCCACTCCCTTCCAGTGCAGTGGCTTGATAAGCTCGAGAATTCACAGCTCTGCTCTCTCTGCATTAAGATGCACAGAAACTGAAAATGTTGTGCAGTCTTCCTATTAGCGACTTGGCAACGCAGTGTATTACAATATTCGAATGTGTAGTGAAAATAACATGTCATACTAGAGGCTAGATAAATAGCTATATAAAAAAGAGCGGGATTCCGAAGTCGATATTTCCTCATGACCACCATTTTGATGGATTACAGGTTAATTAGAGCTTAAAAACTTGGGGACTCGGGCTTTTTACATTCAGGAATTCATGTCGTATCTGCAACGTATATACGAGGGGAGATCAAAATACTCGTATCCTGAGGTAGAATCGCACACTGTAGAACCAGGGAGCATATACTACTGTAGTATATGCTCCCTGGTAGAATGGTATCTACCTTACGATTTTTCGATGTAGTCCCCTCTGAGTGTAACACACTCGTATTCCAACGGTGATCCAAAGCTTCTATGCCGTGCAGAAAAAAGATATTCTCCTGCCCCTGCAACCATCAGTCAGTAACAGCTGTCTTCAATTCTTGGTCGCCTGAAAATCTGGTCCCGCGAGGTGGAAGTCTGAAGGTGCCATGGATCTGGGGAAGGGGAGGGGGGNGGGGGGTGTTCAAATAGCTGGAAGCCGCAGTCATGGCAACATGTGACGAATGTGCTGGAGCGTTGTCCTGATGCAACAAGACGCACCTCGCCGCAATTTTCCGCGTGTTTTGGCCTTGATTTCCTCACGCAACTTGTGAAGAAGGTCAGCATAATAAGTCCCCGTGATGGTTCTGCCATGTTCCAAGAAGTCCACCAGGATTGGAGGCCAACACCTTACCCGCCGATGATTGAGTGTGAAACTTGCGGGGGGGATCAGTGTGCCGCCACTCCTTGCTCTGCTGCTTTGTTTCCTGATCATAGTGGTCAACCCATACCTCATCTTGGGTCACATATCTGGACATAAACAGCTCTGGATCCGAGCGGAAGAGGTCCAGGGAGGCCTGGAACAGTTTCGTGCGAACTCGTTTCTGATCGGGATTCAGCATTTTTGGTACCCACCTCGCCGACACCTTGTGAAATCCCAAGATGTCCACCAAAATGCTCTGGACCGACCCGTAGGAAATGCTTACGACGCGACGGTGGATTTTCCATCATCATGTCGTGAATGGCATCGACGTTTTCGTCAGTCGTGGAGGTCTGGGGCCGACCAAGGCGGGGTGCATCTTCAACACTTTCTCGGCCGCATTTGAATTCCCGTACCCACTTCTTAACCATCTCATAAGAAGGAGCACCATCACCTTCAGTATCCTTCATGTCGTTATGGATCTCAATTATGTATGTCAGTTGAGCCAAACCTTTCTTGTGGAGGTACTTAATCACAGCATGGGCCTCGATTTTGTCAATTTTTGAAGGCATCCCGCACCTTGCCTCACACTCCACACTGTGACATTGCCAGAAATGGTGCGATTCGTCTGAAACTCGTCATGTGGCTTTCAAAATGTCTACCCTGCCACTGGGTAGAGCCACGTGCTTTTATACAGTTACGCCATCCACCTCAGGGTACGAATTTTTTGATCTGCCCTCGTAAAGGGCATCTTTTCTGCCAGAACTCCTCCCGCTGTGTATGGCCTACACCCCCTACAGCATTGGGAGTGCTGGTGTCGAAATTTAGCCCGCGTTTTCTATATTTGCAATAAACTTTTGTTTTTTGGAAACGGTGTCGAGGAACTTGGTAAAGCTCAAAAAAATGAAAAAAACGAAAGAAAAAAAAAGGCCGACCACGGAGTTTCCATTTCTGCCGTTACGGGCTGGGTGGCGTTACCGGCTGGGTGCGCCTTTACTTCTCCGCATCACCGTCGGATGTCGCGGTGCGCGTCCCCCCCCCCCTTTCACCCTCCACTTTCGCACTTTTGCTTAATTTTTTGCCAAGTTTTGGCAACTGGACCCTAGTACTGTATTAATTTGCTTACCAACCACTATTGTATCAATCTGCCTGCATCACCTACTGTCGTGTTATTTTGGGTGCAGGTCAGCAGGGCCCGTGGAGGATTCGGCAAAATATAATAAAAATATACGGTACAAGGAAGTGATTCAAAGTTTCCCTTATTCCCTCACAAGCTTCGGCAGGCCATGTCGCCCCTACTCCATCGAAGTTATAAAAATGGTCGAAAGATGGCTAGATGGTTCAGTAGCCCATGAGAAAACTGCCAGGTATATCGAAGGAAACGATAAAATACCACTTAGCTCGATTTCATAGTAGGCCTATTATATATGTATCGTGTCAGATGAAAGGATCTGTTTGCAAGATAAGTTTAGGCGCATATCGCTGTGATGTGAGTCGTTCCCGTGAACTGAGGAGGGATTTACAGATCTCTTCCTCCTCTCCCACGACCACATGCTTGATACCCGCCACGCAGGGAAAAATCTTGGTTGCGCCGGATGACATCATTTTAGACGTTCCAACATACGTGACTGTCATCATTGGTCATTCAAAACAGGTGGTGTACTGTACTCCCTTTCACCCGTGGGATCCAAGGTGGGATCCCAGTTTCGATGCCTGGGTCAAGCGGATTTTCCAAGGGATTTTCTCATGTGGGAGGTGATCCGATAGGTTCTGTACTTGTTTGCTTGGGTTTTCTTGGAGCACTCCCTTTCTCCCACAATCTCCTCGAGATTACTGCTTCATTTAACGACCCTGTTGCTACGCATGTTTATGAAAATGTGTTACAATTGCGTGCGAAGAAAAGGAGACTGGGACGGTACTGCGCACTTTTTTCGATCGAACTTCCCATCACGCCTTTCGTTTTGGTCAATAATGGATAGATATTTATTTGGTTGCAACCGTGGTTTCAAAATACGATTTTTCCGTGATTTAAGCGAACTTACAGGCACAAAATTGGATATGTGAGGTAGGTATGGTCTTTGCATGTTGTGATGCCACCATCAGAAGATTGGACTGTCAAATATAGGATACCGGTATTAGTTTTTCTCCGATGCACTATACCTCTGTCCAAACAAAAGGTTGTGGTCAGACATACCGGTACCTATAACCATCAGGACTCGAGTATGTGTGTTTGTTTTGCCTAGACACTTGAACTGGGACGAGTGCTGATTGTGTAGCGCCAGGTTACGTCAGACCGAAACTTTTTAAAAGTGCATATCATAGCGCAACTTGCACTGTTATTGCGAAGTGCAAAACTGAACTGATTATAATAAGTTTTTAACATCTCTTTTAAGGCTTACGATGGATGCATATCTCAAGAGGAGGCCAAGGCCCTACTTCAAGACATAATGGTGAGTAATTAATTTTTTGTTATATGCAAGACGATTCGAAATACTGTATTTCTGAGAGTTGAGGAGAATGTGCTTGTCTCCTGCCATGGAAAGGTTGTTCTGAGTTTATTCCTATTGGCTCATGCATGCTCAAATCCGCAGCGTTTAATACAGCCCCCTGTCACTTCCCCCCAAGTTGTATGGATACGGTAGTTTAATTTCTGTGTGGCCGCCAGGCTGGGAATTTGGCGCTGGCGCTTGGCGGCGCTACATCGTTCGCTATCCGCCATCTTTTTCAAGGTGCACTCTAGTGGTAAGTCTGCGCAACTGCGCAAGGAAAGAAAAATTCAGCCAATCGCGGCAGACTACCCGCTACCTACCACAGGAGTTGCAATTTGAACAAGATGGCGTCTTAGCTAACGATGTGACACAGATTTTACACTACCGTATTCGAGGAGTGTCATACACCTGGTTTAATAATAGCCAGAGAGCCACATAGAGTTATTGCTTTAGTTTCTTCCTAATCAAACTGTCCGCCTTGCGCGCCGTAGGCTAAGGAAAATACAATAATTGTTATTTTGCCAATCTGTACGCTGGGACCCGGGACCCGGTAAATATTGTAGTTTCGGAATATCGCAGGGCTTTGTATCTACAGGGTGGGCGAAAAGTCCCAGGACACCTGGCTTTTTTTGCCTGCAAAACAAATCTGTGCATGGAAAATGTGTCGGAGATGCTGGTGTAACATCTTCTGGACCCTGACGGAACTGTTTGATGAGGGGAGATATCTGACGACCCCCAACAACACCCACAATAAATTAACAATGTTAACAGTGCAAGATGGCGGATACGAGCGGGTTCACTGTGGAGGAGAGACTTGTGGCTACTGTGTGGGTCCACGAGAGGCCTCATACGGGAAAGAACCTAACGCACATCATGCAGGATATCAGGGCTCGTTTTGGTAAGGCGCCACTGAGAAGAAGTAACTTGTTCAAGTGGGAGAAAAAAGCATTTAGCAAGGGAAGTGTCTTTCACGCTTCCCGTCTTTCACATTTCACATGCTGAATGCTTTTTTCTCCCACTTGAACAAGTTACTTCTTCTCAGTGGCGCCTTACCAAAGCGAGCCTCAGGTGATATCCTGCATGATGTGCGTTATGTTCTTTCCCGTATGAGGCCTCTCGTGGACCCACACAGTAGCCACAAGTCTCTCCTCCACAGTGAACCCGCTCGTATCCGCCATCTTGCACTGTTAACATTGTTAATTTATTGTGGGTGTTGTTGGGGGTCGTCAGATGTCTCCCCTCATCAAACAGTTCCGTCAGTGTCCAGAAGATGTTACACCAGCATCTCCGACACATTTTACATGCACAGATTTGTTTTGCAGGCAAAAAAAGCCAGGTGTCCTGGGACTTTTCGCCCACCCTGGTACTGTCATGCAACCACAGTAGGGGTATTTCGGCGGCCATCTTGCAAGAGGCCATTAGATGTGATGGCGACAGGATGGGGAAGGATGGCGGGAGCATGGCAGCGTAGCTTCCGATATTGATTGCGGAATTTGTTTGTAAATAGTTTAACCCGAAAAGTGTACATACCCATGCCATGGGTTGCGCAGGCAATATCATTCGAAATAAGGTGAAGGAAGCCCCACCCCAACGCAGTGCAAACTTCGACTCGGGCTACCGTTCAAATCAACGCTAGTATTTACATCGCGATGAGGGAAGAAACTATCATTCCGGCCAATTTTCGCCACCTTGGATCGTTAATTTGGGGCAATACGCCACCCTGTATAGCATGCTACGAGGCAATAATAAAATATGAAATGCCAGGAATGTTGGGGCATATTCTGGCTACATAGCTAGAAGATACATATACAGGGTTTTCCGATAGCTGTTCGGACAAAAGAGTCGAGACACCCTGTATAAGCTATGTGAATGCCACCTTAGATGAGATGAGATCGTATATACAGAACTGAAAATATATTTCGGTCCTGACCATTTCTGCTATGAGATAAGTGTTATGTTTGTCACTATTGAACCATACACAACCTCTCCCCTCTGAGCAAAACACTTCAATTAGTAGTCACAAATCAGTCTTTCTGGTGGCTTGTCGCCTCGCTTTGGCTCTTTTCTGCCACCCTTTTAGGCCCCCAGGCTGCCTGGCTTCCCCTGGTGGGACATCCCCAATGGCTGCTTCCCTCTGGTTTTACTCTGCAGTATTGCCTCCTTGGCTGTAGGCCTCGCTGTCCTCTGGCTCACCACTGGGGTTGCTGACAGCTGCTGGTAACCCCCGTCTGTCTACCTCAGCTCCTGATGCCCCCTCTCGGTTGGCCCCAGCCCCTGCTGCCCCCTCATGGTCTGTCCTGGCCCCAGCTGCACCCTATTGGTCAGCATTGGCCCCCTCATGCTGGTCGCGGAATGACTACCAGCAATAGCAGCTTCTCTTCCCTAATGCGGAAATTGGCCTCAAGTTGCTCCAGCACTTCACCATCTGGAGTCCTCCGTCTCTCCAACTCCCGCAGCCTTTTGGTCAGATCTGCATTAGCTTTCAGCAACCTCTGGTTTTCCCCTGTCATGTTGCGTGTCTTTTCTCTTTGACCTTCGATCCCCCGAAGCTTCTCCTTCAGTTCGGCGAGCTCTTCCTTGTACTCTTCCGAGGGTCCTCTTCAGCTGGTGCTGTGGACTTTCCTCTAGAGTCTAGACCACCATTATTCCTGTGGTGAACGCTGTACACTTCGGTCCCCAGGACCGCAAACCAATTGCGTCCTAGCAGGCTCAGGCCGCTTCCTCTCACCACCATTAATGGCAAGTCTCGTACCATGCCACGGGAGGTGACCTCCACGCCCACCTTCCCCAGAACAGTCAGCTTCCTCGCTGACCAGGTGTTCAGCTGGCAGGATGCCTTATGCAGCTGCCTAGCTCCCCTCTTCTGCAGGGTCTTCCAGGTCTCCTCACTAACCATCGTGAAGGAGCACCCGTGTCCACCTCCATAGGCACCTCCACACCATTCACCACCACCTTGGTCCGGATAGGTTCAACAGCTGCATGCGCTACCAATGCACCAAATTTCATGAAAATCCGCAACTGGCCCTTGGAAAGAGTCCCTTGTGAGTTCCAGAAGTCGTAACTTTTGACCGTGTATGTAGGCATTCGCCGAAACGGTTTGCATTTTGTTTAATAACTTACCTGCGTATATTATTGTGCCAAGTTTCATTCAGCAACTCCATTTACAACACTTACAGTTCCCTTGTGAGTACAGATCAAATAATTATATCAATGGGATATAAGCAAAGCTGTTTCTTCAGGTGAATACTCACCTAATCTGGCGACACGAAGTCCTGGATAATATTATCATATGGAAGATGGCTCACTAGCGCCAACCAAGTGCTTCGAATTCACATCCGCACTGCCGACCCATTTGAACACTCGAAGGAACTTGCTATTTTCACCATAAAAAGTATGCTTCGATGTGATTTTACGTTACATGTAATCCAACCATCACGGATTCTAGTTGGATGACAGTTCAGAGGAGCATCCTTGATGGGTCCAATAATGATGATATACGTAGGAGACACATTGATTTTCGACGGCTGTGTCTAATCGAGTGAAAAATCCCGGGTTCAAAATATTTATCAGAAGTTTGAAAGCGGACAATTGTATGAAACTATATGCGCGTCCAATGAACGAAACTTATCGACCTGGTAGTCCCAAGGCAACTACTGCTACGTCAAATGGGGGTGTGGATGGAAAGCTTTGAAACCAAATATCTCTGAAAGTATGAGGGTCCAACGAACGGGATAAAAAGGTCCCAATAGTCTAAGAGGAGTAGTATTAGTATACAGTCCATTTATTTGACATCGATCCGCCGTATGTGGTTTCTGCCACCATTTTGAAATCTAATATTCATGAAACTATGCGAGTCCAATGAACTACACTTTATGAGCCTGATACTACTCCGGAAGTACTATCAGGTCCGTTAATTTCAGAGTACTAGGGAAAGTCGTGCGTGTACAATCGCAGTTGAAAATTTTCTTTGGCAACCTTTGAAACCAAATATCTCTGAATCTAGAAGGGTCCAATGAACGGGATAAAATGGTCCTAATAGTCCAAGAGGAGTAGTATATACAGTCAATTAATTTCACATTGATCCGCCGTATGTGGTTTCAGCCACCTTTTTGAAACCGAATATTTCTGAAACTATGCGAGTCCAATGAACGACACTTATGGGCCTGATACTACTCAAGAAGTACTATCAGGTCCGTAAATTTCAGATAGCTAGGTCAGATGGGGTAATTACAATCACAGTTGAAATGTTTTTTGGGGCAACCTTTGAAGCCAAATATCTCTGAAACTAGAAGGGTCCAATGAGCGGGGTCAATTATTATTATTTATTACCCCGTAACAGGGCGGAGCCCTTTTGGGGGGACACTTATTATCATCACAGTATACATACAAGCCCTCAAAAATAAATACAATTCCCGCCATTGCATTGTCAAAAAAATTGAATAATCGGTATAACACCTCTTTCTGCATATGTTCGAAAAGTAGGTGGGTCTTGTCAGGCGGGAAAACACTCAGGAAAACAATGAGCGGGGTCAAAAGGTACAAATATTCCTTTGAGAGTAGTGCATAATCCATTAATATTTCATTCCGATCCCTCGTGAGTGGTGAGCCAACATCACACTTTCATCCACTTTTTTGAAACCGAATATTTCTGAAACTATGCGAGTCCAATGAACGAAACGTATGGACCTGGTAGTCCTCGGGACGTAGTACATCGTCCATTAATTTCAGGCGGCCACGTCGAATGGTGTGCGCACAATCGCATTTGAAATGTTTTGACGGGAAAACTTTGAACCTTTATATCTCTGAAACTAGAGGAGTCCAATGAGCGGGGTAAAAAGGTCCAAAGAGTCCATTGAGAGTAGTACATAGTCCATTGATTTCACTTCGATCCGAGGTAGTTGGTGAACCAACTTCACACACGTCATGGACGGGAATGGTTGGCAAGTTAGGCGTCTAAGGCAAATAGTGAAGTTATAATTGGAATTAATTCTGCTTGAATTTTCTAAAAACAAGCTTACAGACTTGACGAATGTGCTGTACTTCATTTTAGCGATGTTTGCAGTCTTGGTTGAAATAAATAAATAAATAAATAAATAAATAAATAAGGCAGTAAAAAAGACGAGAAAAATGCATATTATGAAATTAACTTTCTTCATAAATGTAACCAGAAAAACGTCTGTGGCATTCTATTAGTCACATGCCCAGTCACATGTCGAAGTATCTGGACCCCAACAATTATTATTAGTGATGTGTTTGAGTAACGTCAGTCATATTTGGTGACACGAGTTGTGACCCACGTAAGGATTAATATTATGTTCAATTTGAAGCCGGGTATATGCATGCTTGCGAGAAAATATTATGGATGTTTTGCAGATTTATCACTAACTGAATTTTAGGAGGCCCAAATTCTTAGACAATGTGACCGATGGAATGCCACACGTTTTTCTGGTTACATATTCGAGGAAAACTAAACTTCCATAGTTGCATTCTCCTCGTCTTCCTCCGTCTTTTGATGTACCGGTACCGCATATGTTCATTGGGTTTTGACCACTTCCACTAACTGAAAACAATTCGCCAGGGGCTCATTTTCAGGCCTTTTCAAAATTTCGGCTAGGGGCCGTTTTATACAGCACTGTACTTTACACTGGCAACTTCCGAACACCCCTGTTTGTACATATTTTTAGCCCTTTTCCTTTTTCCCATCTTGTGAGTGGTCGCATTTTTTTTTTTGGGGNGGGGGGGGTGAGAGAATTAGTGTGTGTTTGGGCAAGCATTATCGAAGGCATCTGCCGTCGCGTCGTCTTCACGGTTGGGCCAACGGGGCACAGGCCCCGACCCAAATAGAGGGGCCCAAATTCGCGAATTTCTATTGCAGAAAATTTGAAATTTAAAAGTCAGTATTGAAAAAGGGCCTCGCAAGTATAATAATATTATAGGGCCCAGGGTCCACAACCAAAACAGGGGCCTCCAAATTGGCTAATTACTATTGCAAAAAAAAAAATGGGAATTAAAAGTCAGTATTGAAAAGGGGCCTCCAGAAATGATTGGGCTCTGTGTCCCCGAATGTGTTAAGGATTGGGATTGGGTGTTTATCCCAGTAAGTCTCCGTCGCGTCGGCTGGTAGGCCCAGGGCATGATTGGCATGACAGAGTCAATCCGGCCGGGGGCCCCGGCGCGGATTAATCCCTCCGAGGCCCGGGGCAAGTGTAGGCCTACCCAGCCCCCCNCCCCCCCCCCCCCCTCTGCAGGGCCCTGGAAGCCATCGCTCTACATCTTCATCATTTTACACAGGTGCGAAGAGGAATAGGCCCACTGACTACAATGAGAAGAGTTGGACCAGTGTTAAGTCAGAAGATTTTTTCATTTATGACATGCCGTGATCCAAACGTCAACTTGCAGGACTGATAGTCATCGTCATGTTTATTTGGTTCTGACATCAAGTTAGGCACAGCACCAAGTAACTTTTGAAGCGATTGTGGCAACGATAATTAAAAACTGGTTATTTCAAAGCAACCATAATCAAATTCGAAAAAATGTGAATACAAGCATATCCAGAGAGATGAGAAAAATTCGTCCTTCCTCACTTCAATTTTTAAAAATGTGCTCCCTTAATATAATTCTGCGTCATGCTGTTTGATTGTATTGATACATCCATTATGGCCAATATTCTTAGCTTTTCATAATGAGATTAAGCTGATGAGGTTACATTTGGCTATATATATAATATGCAGGAAAAAATCAGCGCATAAGCTGATGGATTTTAAGCTATTTGGAGTGAGTGGTTATGTGGTTCGCATTTGAAGGTCTCGGGGGAAGAACGATCAAGGTCCAAATCAGGTGAAACGGAGATATTCCTATTTTAAATTTCCAGGGCCCATAATGTTCCATTGTAAATCCCACTTTCTGGCCCTTCCATAGTGACCTATGAACATTACTCCACAACCACGACCCAACCATCATATTCTACACTAGGGAAACTATCTTCTGAGATATGTAACTCATTTTTGACAAAAAGTGGACCTTGATCGTTCTTCCCCCGAGGTCTTCATTATTTAGAATGTGCTCTTGTGGAACACTCGAATAAAACAGCGCATGACTTTGTGTTCATATCTGTAAGCTCAGTGCAAGGAATTTATACAATAAAACTGTCCCTGTTACATGAAATTACGTCTGTGATCTGAACATTCCAAGCTCCGAAGATCAGCAGGTCAAACACTAGGAGGTCAAATATGAAGGTGGCGTGAAACTGTGCATATTGGATTATAGTATGTGCCATGAATTGGAGGAGAGGACGTATGGTGCTGATATTACAGGTGTTCATAAAAATTTCAATAAACAATACTGTAAACTGTAAAGTTCCAACAGAGTTTGTGTCAAGTAAAGGAATATTCCGCGACACGAGAAAAGTTGACGAGCACTCTATCCCATATTAAACCTTGGGGCAATTGAGCCCCAAAGGGCACAGGCGGGTCCCTTTGGGAATGCCTCTTTGCTCTCCAGGCACTTGTATGTCAGCCTAATTGGGTCAACTAGCAGGTGAGGTTTGCGTGGTGTTTTATAATAGGTACAGTATTATTCTGTTCCTGGACTTATTCGCAACCATGTCCGCCTAGGGTGGAGTAGCTCACTTCTTTTGAATCATACTTGTTATTAAAGCTGTTGCAACCAGAGAAATGTGCTGATTCCACTAGCCTCTAATGGTTAGTTACATTATTGACATATTTGAACGTCATTGTTGTCATTGTGATGCTGTCAACGTCAATGTCTTCGTGTTTGTGCCGGATCCATAAGCTACAGTAGGGTGCTATTTCGAAAATGTACGTAAAACCGCCCATGGAGTTGATCTTGTTGTATACACCCTATTTTCTTGTAAACAAAGGCTAAGAAGAAACCATTCCTGACACCTGCTCACAAAATTGAGCGGTTGGCGTGATGGTCTCTGGTGCATCGAAACTGAGTCCAGCGTTATTGTGACAGTATGATATTCTTCGATGAGTCTAAGTTCAAAGTGGTACCCGACAAATTCGAGGTTTGGGACAGCATTTCCCCTGAAGAGTGCGCAGAGCTTCTGGCGTCCATTCCTTTCCGCACTGAAGCAGTCATATCTGCTAAGGGGGACACTTCGGGTTTTTAACAGACCCGAAACTTTTTTGGCATGCACTGCGTGGTGCGTGATAATTATACATTCGAAGTTAATGTGTTATATCTTCACGAATAAAGATCCAAATAAAGATATAGACTATTCCACCCATGCTTTTCTCTCTTGCTCCAAGATGCGCCGCTCCAACGTCACTCACACTTATTTTATGCTCGATTTCTTATCACCCCCTGCTCAGTGGAATTTGCAGGGGCCAAAAACGTTTGTTTCAGAGTTGTGGATGAATTTTTGAGACATTAATTGATATGCAGCATAATAGCTTTTACGTAGAGGTACCTGAAACATGAACATTATTTCACAAGGGTAAAAAGGTTGAGAAACGCTGCTCTAGAAGATGAGTTGCTGAATCGGCCAATATACTATTTTTTACAATGCACTCATCCAATTGGTAAAATGCGATTTGGATGTACAGATTATCATGTCATCAACACAAATCAATACAAACTTTTACCAATGTTAGTGTATCGCCCGAAGTATCCGTAGGTTTTTAAAATACTGTATACATACGAGTACATTCAGTTGACAAAGTCAAACCAACATGGATTGTGAAAATATTAGTGTAAATTGTTGATATATGTTTATTCATACCCTACGAATCCTAGAATACATTGACCGTCGAACGTGAATAGTGACAGACATAATTAATTATACAGTACGTACAGTACTTACGCCAATTTGCAGCGTAAAATGTCGGATGACATTTTACTGGATAAATAAATTTTGAGTGATATATCCTAGAATTGTCCGCAGGAGGCGTAAGATTAGCCAAATAATGCTATTTTCCGAAGCTACTGTATCGCCTGCATTGCTGCAGTACAACTTGGAAAAAAACTAACAACTGATTTTATCAGAGGTGCATTCTTTCTTTATTACCCTAGAAGTTGTGAATGTGCCCTTGCACATTGCATAAATTATAATCTATTTATTTTCACAAGGCAAGGCCAATTTCTGTACTAATATTGTTATACCATATTGTTAGTCCACACTCAGGTCAGACTGGAATAGCAGTTGTTGTGACCCGGTCAGAAGGATGTTATCTTAAAGAGGGAACTGATGTGTTGTGCTCATTCATTATTTGACATCTCGAGTCCCTCTCACCCGCAGGGTGATGGGGCAATTTAAATCGCCGCATCGTCCTTCTTGCTTGGATATTAAAGATGATGAAACTAAATCGTCTCTTGAGTGAGCGTATACAGTATACTTGATGAATGGTTGAGCACACAGGCTGGCAGGAAGGCCCATTGCAACATTAGCCGTGTAACCTGAGTTACTTGTCAAGAGTCGGACATAAGCCGGGCAATTTTTCTTATCAGACTTAAGTGGAAGTGATTGCAGCTTTCGGAGCGAAGGAAGCGTCCTTGAATTCTAAACATCGTGCGTTAGTACTCACTGCGAACGGACACAATAAAAATAAAAATAATAAAATATTTGCTATGTAAAATCTACCATCGACGAAAGGTATATAGGGAGAACATGTTTCCCCAGCTATTTATTTTGTCATATACTCAACCAAGACAACGAGCATGTGATTCAATGTGGAGCCACCCGGAACCCTTTCCACTGCTTCTTCTGGCAAAATAACTACCAGTAAGTGCAGTATGAGTTTTTTTTTTTTTTTTTTGAAAACCTCCTTGGTGCCTATATATGTGACTGCAGCTTTAAACTTACGCTCGTATTTGCAGGGGAAGAAACTTCATTATTCAAAGTTTCCCCAGTTTTTGAATCTTATATTTCTGGCATTAGTAAAGTTTTGTAAACAAAAAAGCGAATTATTTCCGTCGAAAGGCGGTTCATCATTTTGTACTGTCGAGCCTATATCCGTGAGTTATTTTCGTAGCGTTGTTATTAAAGAAGGTGGAGCGATATTTTCCGAAATGCTCATATCCAGAATGTATGTAACCTGCGATTCATGTGGCCTCTTCCCACGATGTATTTGCGGACATTCAAATACCGGGAAACGTTCGTTTCTTGCGAGCACTATGATATTTCTTGCAGAGTCACTTGCTATATTATTGATGTCCGCTGTATGTAGTATGACTCACTTTGCGAGTTACACAGTATGATGCACCTGACACCAGTGAATTAACTTGCCAGGGATCTTCTTTAATTTTATTTCTCATTACCTAAATGTCTAATGTGCGGGGAGGCGAAGTGGCGCTGCGGTAACGTATGCGCCCGCGGATGTTAAGGTCCCGGGTTCGAGCCCAACCCGGGGTTTCCTCCCTTCATCTCGCGCAGAGTAAGACCGTCTCTGGCTTCGTTTCGGGTGGCGATCCTTCCACATATGCCACCCGGGGGAGTTCACAAAACGGCACATCAACGTCTGTGCACATGCACTTTGCACATCCCCTCCCAGTTTCCCTGCCCGTGGGTCCGGGCGTATTCAAAAATAGACAACAGCCCTTTCCCTCCAATGGTGGTAATCCACCCCCCTATAGACGAAAAAGGTCATCACGGGGTACTTCAAAAAAAAAAAAAAGTCTAATGTGTACTATGAAATCGCTACTCATCGTTTTTGCCAGGAGACCTGGAAAAAAAGCGATGGATACGGAAAACGATAAATTCGGCGGATTATAGATCGAGGTTTTGCCGGGTTTCACTGTAAATCGTAGCTTTATTCGTTTTTGTTTTATTGCAGTAACTTACATTTTGAATATACGCTAGAACGGCTGGAGCAGGAAAAGGAGCGATTAAGGATTTATTGATCCTGACACGCAATAATTCCCATTTATGATTATTGCCAATAACAGTGAAAACCTCAAGGTTTTTTTTCATATCAGCTTACACATTTTTCAAAATCAACGTTGCAGAGTTGTCCATTGGGAATAAGTTACGATCTGACATTGCCGGAAAAGACAAAAAGCGTTTTTTTCTTGCATACCGTATTTTATTAATTGCTGTGGAAGGAATGCCCTGAAGTGAAATTATGTTGATCGCGTATGTTAGGCTCAAATCCCGAAAACGGCCCGAGGGGGGGGGGGGNNNACTACCCGGATGATGATGATGATGATGATGATGATGATGATGATGATGATTATTATTATTATTATTAGCACTACTACTACTACTACTACTACTACTACTACTACTACTACTACTACTACTACTACTACTACTACTACTTGGCGTAGTTGGGAACAAGAAACTGCCACATCATGTTGTGGGCGTTTTCTGAACCAGCCATCACGTCACGAAATTCGCGTCCTGACATTTTCTTTTAGTACAGAAAGCGTTCTGGCTTTTTTTTAATAGTATTTCCGGGTCCGGCCGTTTTGAAAACGACCACTCCACGGAGTGGATGGTTTTAAACTAAAACGACCATTCCGCGGAATGGATGGTTTTAAAAGGAGCTTTCCGCGGTCTGAATGTTTTTTTCGCCCAGTGGCCGTTTTCGGGGTTTGAGCCTAACACATCCACTAAATATATTAGTGTTTGTAATGAATCATGAGATTGATCTTGGTACGTGTCTCGGTAATTAAAATGTGACGTCAATGGTCAAACCGGCGATTGAGAGGATCTCCCGCCCATGTGTGAGTAAAGCAATGCATGATCGAAGAGCCGGAGACTAGTCTGATTGCTTTTTATCTCTTGGGGTATAATGTGAGTCTCGCACTCAATTGGCAGGAAACAGCCCGTTGTCCACCATCCATCCATCCATCCATCCACCCACCCACCCACCCATCTATCTATCCATCCCGCTGGCATTCTATGCAAGTAGTAGCCTACATTTGATGATGTAGAGCACGCTTGGTATGCTTTTGGGAGGTGGTAGTCCATAGAGGTGGCCAGAGACCTGACGCGCATGGTCCGTCCTGGCATTGTTGCCACTTGCGCCAATAAAGGGGCAGGAGAGGAAGTAGTGGAGGATGCCATTTCCAGCTGACTTTTGGCGACAAATGTGGCCGGAACGAGTGCATGAGTTGGTCCGGTGGTCCTCATGTGGAGTGTTGGGTTGGAGCAGTGGAACTGCCGGATGAGCTAATGTTGGCGGGATGATGTCCCCCAGCGGTGCGTCGGCGTCGACGGTGGCGGCGGCTGTACTACCGTCACTACGGCTGGAAATAGACGGGTCATTACCGCCATGTCGGCCATGTTGGATCGATACGGCAACTGGCAGCAGCAGCAGCGGCAGGAGAGTCGGGTAAAGGCGATAGGATATTATTCGGCGTGCGGTTCCTCGTGGTGTTTTTGTGCGGCGGCGGCGGCGGCACCAGCGGCCCTGATAATATGTAGGGATGGGAAGAAAGACGAGCGGAAAGGAGAACCGGGTGCTAAGGAGAGGAGGAGGTGTTGCCTGCACCTGGAGACCACAACAGCACATCCTTCGGAGGACCGGTGCTGGACACGACCTCCGAAACGCTAACGTCAAAAATGTGTACATCGGGGTGTCCAACGCCCAAAGGTGGATCTCGCTCCGGAAGAAACTGGGCTACAAGAATGACATCGAGTTCGTTAGCCACCTCTTGGATCTGGCCCAGGCTCAAGTCGGGTGAGTCAGGATCATATTTACTATACTCCCGGGTATGGCATAAACTAAGTGACAAGTGCGACTGATTACCGTCGACTTGTGTATTCTTTCGCTGGGTGTTTGTTGGCATTGTGTTGTCTAATGAGGTGCATGCTGGGTGTGGGCGTGTACGTGCACTCGGGAGGGGCGGTGGAGGAGGGGGGTGCAGGGTTCTCCCGGATTATTGCAGGAGAGATGCTGCCCCTGGCGATCGATATACACCGCCATTTTAGGCCTTTTTATCCCAGCATCGCTTCCTTGGGACGGGTGGACGCCACTTTCCTGTCTCTGACCTTTCCATACACGTGTACTGTACCACCACACCATATCGCCCCTTTCTTTTCTTCTTTCTGCACAATATTGCTTAGTACATTGGCATGCCAAAGATGCATCGACCTTACCACTATCCGCGACTCCTAGTAGCCCTGGTAGAAATACGGGATGCTGGAGATGTTGCCGGTCGGGGGATATGTTTCGGGACTGGTATTGTGATATATTATAGACCCAAATCCCTGTCAACCACGCGGTTTACCCATTTAGTAACAAAAGTATGATGCGAATCGTGGTTTTAAGGGGCAATAGCCAAGTTAAATTCTCAAAATTGGGATGTATCCTTAAAGCGTAGCTGATTACAATGGGACCAGCCTCTATACAATTGATAAGTTTCAAGTTCTGGTCTACTTCGGATGTAGCATTTGTATCCAAGAGACTCTTTAAAACTCCAATGCTAACATTACTACCTCCATGTAATGAAGTACAAACTAGGTTTTTTTTCCGTCACAATATCTACCCTTTCGTATGGCCTGTTTGCACAGCCATTTCTTTTCTAGCAAGCGGACATTAGAAGCTATACTTTGACATATTATGGCGAAGGATGTTCTAAAACTCACTTGGTAGGGCCTCGACGTACCATTACCAATAAAGCACTGTCGGACATACAGTATATTGTGGACAGTCTTTCTGTCGTATAACCCGTCATGCCACTATACCAGCCACACATGCCTGACATGTAACAAGCCAGGAAAGAATGTATGAACAAACACTTGACTGCAATCATAATTATGTGGTCAGTGGTAGCTGTATCCAGGCAAGATGATAAAATGATTGGTATTAGGTATTAACAGCCTCAGACTCCGTATTGAACCATTTTTTGTCCGTTAAGGAGTTGCCTAATGAAGCTTGTTTGTCCAGAAATAGGCTCAATTCCATTCCGAACTGAATCATCTCAATGCACTTGAATTACTTGCCCTCTTATGTTTCACTCAGCTTCCACTCGGCTCCATTCAATTATCCCATTTCATTCATCTCATTTGGCCCCATTCCGTTCAGCACTGTGCTATTCCTATTCAGTTCTTATTTCGTTCTACAAGTAGTATTACTTTGAATTCTCCGATGAATGAAGCTGTAATCGGGATTACGCAAAATCTTTCAGTAAAAAGTGGAACCTTTATAGCAACTGTCTATTCCCGGAAATCACAAGCATCGCTCATTCAGGCCCTGTTTACAAACGCCCCCACATGTTCAAATCTGATTAATTTTTTGTATAAAAAACTAGGGTTTGTGATGCGACGTTGCACGTAAATATCGACCTGTAGAGGTTTATGACCGTCTATCCTTGAGCGTCTAAAGGTAGCGAATTATTATTATTATTATTATTATTATTATTATTATTATTATTATTATTATTATTTAATGTTCTACATCAGTCGAGAATTAATATCCAATTAATTTCCATTCGTAATTGAATGAAACCTACTTTTTGTTGGTCGATATTCTACTTAAAGAGAAATGCCGGGAATTATTAGGGTGAATAACACTCTATAAGGTGTATAAGCAAATAAAGAACCCTTCCGTAAAATACTTTCCCAATCCTATATTCTAAGGTTAATTTCAGAAACGGAAAATTGACTGGTTTTAATTGTTTTCTGTCGCGTTTCATTGGTCACATAGAACACTGCCAATATTTGGGGTGCAAATAAACTGATGTCGTGAGGACAATAAAAAAATTGACCAGGACAATAAGTCAAAACCTTTACCTAAACGTACTGTGCGTAAGCCCTGTTTCATTATTTTGAATGAATTCACCACGCCGAAAGATTTGAAAATGCCGCCTCTTTAATAGCCTGGCACGCGCACTTCATTCTGGATATGTTTATTAGTCACGAGAAAATGTCTTCGGTTATAGAATGATAACTCCGAAGCATGCACCTCATTGATTAATAGCTAGTGTACTCTGCCTGCCATCACCTACGGCCAGTGTCAACCGGTCGATAAATGATGCCCCAAATACTGTACCGAATATGAAATGTGGACATGAATCTTGCGTAAATATATACTAATGTTGCGACATTAGTATCTCTATATTTTCTGGCATTTTGGTGTTTCCAGGACAGGTCTTAGAGGATGGACACCCTCTTTGTTGGAAGACATTGAGCACTGTGAGTTGTCATGGCGCGAAGAAAGGCCCGTGCGTGGTCCCGTGGTTTCATGTCTCCAGGTTCAAGAGGTCGTGCACTTGCCATGGTCAGAAAAATAATAAGGAAGTGAGCAACATATATCGTTTCACATCTCGGTAAATAGTCAACGACAGCAATACTTCGTATGTCCGGTTTTTTTTCATGAAGGCGGAAAGGTTGTATCTGACATTGTTTTGGGACGTCAGATTTTGATCTTCCCAGTTAGACGCGTCCTAAATTGATGAAAACAAACAGAAACAGAAACTATAGATTGAGGCTGAGTTTCATCTTCATTTTTGAGTTAAAAATTTCAGTGAAAATTTTCTGCCCACATACTGTGACATACACA
Source organism: Catajapyx aquilonaris (assembly GCA_000934665.2). Classification (NCBI taxonomy): domain Eukaryota; kingdom Metazoa; phylum Arthropoda; class Diplura; order Dicellurata; family Japygidae; genus Catajapyx; species Catajapyx aquilonaris. Next base: position 21,059 of record JYFJ02005650.1, read on the forward strand.
TGTTAAAGAGTTTCGAGAATCACTGTATACCGGTACTCAAGGTCCAGATAATGAACACTGGCAACAGTTAGGCCAGGCGCAGACTAAACCATGTCGGAGGCATTTGTAGCCTGCATAACCTGGCGCGAGCAGCTTCTGGTTAACGTTGCCAGGGAGACGACCAGTGTCTGGCAGGGCTTGAATTTTTTCTTCCTCGCTGGCGACATCCAACATGGCACCCCCAAGAATACAATGGAATTGGAAGGCGGTTGGTAATTTTCACTCATTATTGTTACTTTGCAGCCGGTCTAACAAAAGTCAGCTCAGATCCGTATCAGTGGAAAATGTATGTTTTATGATCGTTTTTTTCCGTGATCCGCCACAATGTTTAATGGGCGTTGTTCCTAATAATGTAAGATGGAAACGTGAAACTCAGTTTTGTCCCCTGTACACCAGTTTTACGAAAATCTGCTTTTGAAATTCGCAATATTGCAATTTTCGGATTTAAACTGTCAGGTGCGATTCCATGAACCTGAGATAATATTATTTTAATTTTTATGGCACTGGCAGATGATGGCTGATTTTTAGAGTTGCCCATTGTTCACTGGAATTAATCAATAATGATATTAATTAATGTGTCCAGAATAATTGTTCCATGTGTGTTATTTATTGTATTTATGGGGCCTGAACCTGTGTAACCAATTTTGCAAATTTATTGATTTCGTTAAGTAACATGCAACTCTAAAAATCGGGCGTTATCTAACTGCTAAAAATTAAATAAATATTATGTATGGTTTCTAGCATCTCCTGCTTTATTTTTAACGGGGAATTGTTCAAAATTGCGACTCCCAAAAGCGGATGTTCGCAGTACGGACAGGAAGGACCTGAGACAACTTTTGTTCCTCACGTAAGCACCGTTGGAAGGCCTGTTTAATTGGTTTTCTAGCGATATACAGAGTTGCAAACAACTGCCCACGTCTGGAGTTCAACAATGGAGGCGAGGGAGACATTAGGGACTGGCTAATAGCAACCAGTGTATAAAGCGAAGCAACAGTCACGACAAATCAATGTGCCTCTGATTGTTGCTTCCAACGAGCTTCATTTTAAACTGGTGGCCGGGGTATAAACAATCCATAACGTCTCTCCGTCACCCCTTCTTGAACTATAGACTTGGGCAGTGCATCGCCCTTAAAATAGGACCGGTAGAAAATATCAAAATAATGAAAGCGAGCATGCGCGAGATTTTCACCAGTGCATCGGTTTATTCGGTGCAACCGACCTTCTGCGATCTACATGCGGTATTGAATATGTGCACCATGGCAAAAACTGATCGGATTGCACCTCGCAGAAAATTCGGGGTATTTACTGAAGTTAGTAACACTTGCAACACTATCGCAGACCAGAGCGCTAATGTTTGCTTTGCTTCACTCCTAAGTAACACAGGTATACACGAAGTTTAATCCAAAACCACTCATGTGCTAAGTAGGATGGTCCTTATCACGTATCATTCACGGTACTTTTGTACCAAGTTCTACATTAAAGGGACACTCCACTCAAAATGCAAGTTGGGCTCTAAAAATCGGCCGAAAAATCATGATTCCGAGGGTATAAGCAATTTTTCTGAGAGACGAACGGTAAGGCCAGGGCGAGCCGTTAAAATTCGGCAATTCGTATCTGCCGCAAAACAGCAGCGCCCCCACAGGGACTTGCCAGAAATAGTCCTCTGGGCGCGCCATCTTTGGTCCGTGCCACAGCTTCATCCGGCCACCTGGCTGGGTAGCAGATGTGGGCCTTTCATAAACAGTCAGGAGCCAGTCTAAACCCAGGCCCGTAAAGTAACAGTGCCGTAGTGACCGAAGCAGTAGTGGTGGAGTGGATAATATGATATCCGACTGCTAATCGGGAGGTCCTGGGTTCGAGTCCCGGAGGCCGGCGGTCCTGACCTTGGTTTTCTGGGGTTTTCCAAGGTCGCCCCAGGAATAATTTCCGGGATCGTACCGTAAAATAGGCCCTGTCCTGGAGGAGGTGCGGGTTAGTCGGGGGTTTCTGACTCGCATCTAGGGGGTCATCTTGGCGAACGGGCCCCCTGAGGGACCACACGACCCCCAACTTGATGACATTGCACATGCACCAGTGTCCCCCCCTCCTATCTCCACCCTGTCCCTGCACATAGTGGTATTCCACTCCCCTAAGAGAGCCCGTGGCTCTAGCACGGGGTATATCTTTAAAAAATTTAAAAAAAAGTAACAGTGCCGTAGTGAGCAGATTGTGCAGGGTAATAGTTAGCATGCCGCCCACGGAAACCCCGTTCAAAATTGGCGCAATCCCACGCCCAGATACCAGTTTCGCCTAGTACCCTGTGGCGGCGCGGGGGGCGACCTGGACTGGGGGAGCACCTCACTAGCAGACGACGCAAATTCTGAGACCACATGGTCATAGAATACTCAGGTCTGGTCACTCACACCCACCCCCTGCACAGTGGAAAAAATCGCGAAATTCATGGTCAGAGTTCCAATTTGGCAACCTTGTAATGTCCAGTTCAAACATACTTAGGCACATCTAAAAATAAC
>KZ539392.1:0-11310 GCA_000934665.2 Catajapyx aquilonaris
TCAAAAATTCGCACTCTTCGTGACGTAAAAGACGCGAAAAAGCGAAACAGAAAATTCGCTCGCAAGTGTTTACTCGCGTATATGTGAACGCACCTTAGACGTGACCTTGTTCCAGCCTTGATCGATTTGCGTCAAAATGGGAAGATTGCACACATCCGTTACGACCACATTTTGTGTGAAGTTCAGGAGAGGCGTCAATGGTATGCTGGAGAAAATGGTGGAAGCCAGGGGCTACCTTGGTGCAACTCACAAGGGAAATGTAAGTGTTGTCTGTGGAGTTTCTGAATGAAACTTGGCACGGCAATAATATATGCAGGTAAGTCATTAAAGAAAATGCAAACAATTTAGGCGGATGCTCAAAAGGTCAAAAGTTAGGACCTCTCAAACTCACAAGGGACACTTTCCAAGGTCTCGCCCATTTTCTTGAAATTCGGTACGTTGGTAGGCCACTCCAAGGGATGAAAAACGCACCTAAAGTGACCTGCTCAAAATGACCTGGTGACCCCTTTTTGGGGGCAGAGGTCAAGTCGTAAATGCTGAAAACGAAATTCGGTGCATTAGTAGCCCCCAAAAAGGGGTCACCGGGTCATTTTGAGCAGGTCACTTTAGGTGAGTTTTCATCCATTACGGGCGAAGTTTCAGATGTCGCACTCAAAAACGCAGACATTTTATTGCATGACTGGAAAGGGATAATTACTCTGATTACAACGAGCTATATATTGCTAGATCGCAGCCATATTTGAAAAAGTCGCTTCATAATTTGTTCGAAAAAAATACATATATTATTTTTTCTCAAATTACGTGCCCGATTGGCGTCAAATCCGGCATATAGCTCTTGGAAAATTCAGAAGATCAAGTTCCCTCATTTGTCGTAAGCCGTAAGCATATAATAAACAGATGAAATGAAGCATCGTACATTAGCACCTACAACAGTTTGTAACAATGTGTTCCAATCATGTCCGTACAACGATCACATCTTACGTATAATATGACAGTGTGGGTCTGGGATACCAATGCACCGAATTTCAAGAAATGGATGCGTTTTCGACATTTATTTTTATTTTTTAAAATTTTTACATTTTGTTTGCCCCGTGATGTCCCTTACGGGATCTATAGGGGGTGGCACACCACCATCAGTTTTCTATTATTTTTCAACTTCATTCTCCGGTGCAAGGAAACGGGGACATCGGGAAATGATAGGGATTGTTGGGGACGGGACATGGGGTGCAAGTGCAATGTCAAGCGTTGGGCCATGTGCTGTTCCCCAGGAGGTTAGGTTGCCAGACACCTCCAAGGTGCAGGTCAGAGACCCTCCCGACGCAGGCGAAAGGAACTCCCAGGTGGGGATCGAACCTGGGACCTTTCACTCAGCAAGCCGAGACGTTACCATCTCGGCCACCACACCTCCCCAGTTTTCGGCATTTAAGAGTTGACCTCTGCCCCCCAAGAAGGGGTCACCGGGTCATTTTTAGCAGGTCACTTTAGGTGCGTTTTTCATCCCTTGGGGTGGCCTACCAATGTACCGAATTTCAAGAAAATGGGTGAGATCTTGGAAAGTGTCCCTTGTGAGTTGGAGAGATCATAACCTTTGACCTTGTGGGCATTCGCCTAAATTGTTTGCATTTTGTTTAATAACTCACCTGCCTATATTATTGTGCCAAGTTTCATTCAGAAACTCCACGGACAACACTTACACTTCCCTTGTCAGCCAGGCAGCACAGCATCCGAGAGAAGCATATCAGAGAAGCGTTTGCCCTCAGAATCTCCACCGGAAAGTGTACTTCCCCCAGCAGAGAAGCCCCCTTCACAGAAATCAAGCTAAGAAGAAGCGGCAAGGTACCCCTGGACTTACGGTACAATGTTTTGGGCAGTAAGTAGTTGGCACAAAGAAAACTTTAGGATGCTGATACAGATTTGGAGATTTGAATAAGGAATCTCATCGACAACAGCAGCCGGTATGAAAAACTATTGAATTGTTAATTAACAAATAATAATAATAACAGAAACATCAATTATCATCAAGGGGGTAATCACTCGACTGAAAAGTGTACACTGGAGTACCAAATTCAAGGAGTGCCACGGAGTAATAAAGAGTGAGGTGCCTGAGGAGTACCAGGGAGTACCACTCCCAGGTGTACACCAGAGTACCGAAGTGATTACCCCCTTGATTATCATGTCAGCCTGGTAGGGGGTTCGAGAAGGGGCACCTGTCTTCAAAGGAGTGTGGAGGCCCGAAAAGGTTGGGAATCCCAGTGCAACTCGTGGTGCAACTTGACTGATGAAGTGTGTAGTGAAAGAGGTCAAGTGCAGTGGCGAACGCGCTTGCCCAGCCATGGCTGATTGCTCTTTGACTCCCCTAGCTGGCTACCTACTCCCCCTCATTTTTCAGCTGATTGGGTACCGCTTCCTTCTTCCTCTTGCAGGCCGACCCATGCGGAGTTGAGCAGCATCTCTCACTGGGAGCACTCTAGCAATAGAACGTTCTCGGCTTCACACGGTCTCACTTTTAAAAAACTTCTTTCTTCATTTCTTTAGGATCCATTCAAAATGGTGAGTCACTTTTGTATCTTTCACTCTTAAAACTTAGTTACTGATCGGGGAAGGCATATCACAGTAATCATATCGGTAATTATCCCCTCTACTTAGGACTTCTACTGAATATGACTACACACTGTACTGTCTGTACTCCCGATTATGCGCGCTAATGGCTGCACGAGTGTCACCGGATAATCGGAAAATATCCTAGATACCGTAAAAGATGAGCTATTCACAGGTTTAAAATTAACGACTGCACATACTGTATTCTGATTTGAATCAGATTTAATCATAATTTATTCGAAAAATTTCCGTACATATTTAGTTTGTCTTCTGGAAAAAGTCTGTTACCGCATATTTGCCATTTTTCGTGCATTTTTGAATTTTTTGAGATACACGGATAATACGCACCCGGATAATCGGGAGTATAGTGTATTTGATTGGTACTTGCACATGATAAAGTACACGACAACATACCGCTGCATTGCATTGTGGTGAATTTTTCACCAGTTGAGATCGGTTTAGATCGATCAGACAGTTTGAGAACCATCGGCATAATCCAAAAATAGCTAATTGAATAGGCAAGACCTATGGGCAAGACGAAGAGTGACCAAACTCCCAAAAAATGCGAAATGCATTTTATGGTCGATCCATACAGTAGGGTAAACCACACAGTGACGGCCAGTTTAGCGTATTGGTCTCAGTAATACCGTCAAACGGGGTGACGTAGCGTAGGCCGCCAGGGTGAACTTGGCCAAAATCCCGAAAATGTCATTAATGAATATTTAAGGTTACACGTGTTATAAAAATGGGACTTTCAATCACATCATGCCATTAGGGCAGCGCTTAGGATGTTGTACACCAAAAAATTAACCCGTGCCGGTATAGGTGAGCAAGGAAATAAAAAGGCCACCCCATAAAACCACCAAATTTTCATAATGTGCAAACTTTATTTTGCAAAAGAAATTGAGAAGCAATGGTATTGACCATTTATAAAGAGATGAAGGTGAACATTTCCAGTGGTGGTAATATGTGTATTACAGCTTATGCATATCGTTCCTTAAAAACACATTAAAAATATTCCTAACAGAACTCGTTTCCCACAGTGCATTTGTAAGGGGAAAATTAGATGGCCAAGTCCACCCTCACCGGTTGGGGTGGTGGACTTGGCCATGACATCATAAATTTTCGTACGCACCATTGTGCACAGAAAAATTTCTCCCTTTTGGCCAGCGTGGTCTAACATCTAATAAAAATATTCACAGTTGTGGGTAAATATCTTCACACTTATATCTTTGTAAAACGGAAATTTGGACCAAGTTCACCCCGTTTGATCGTACATCTCACCTTTTCTTTCTACGTAGATGTTCTAAAATATTTTTCTAATAACTGAGGTTGTCCCCGTTCACACTGCATCAAATTTACTCAAATCTGTCAGAATGTGTATATTATATATATTTAAATGCACGAAATAGCGTACATTACTTAAAAGACAATAATGATAGTAATGGCCAGGTGTCAAGATAGTGATGGCCACGGAAGCAAAACAATATGCTATCTACAGTATAGGGACCAGAGTAGGGACCCCATCGGTATTAGGAAGGTAGGCCTAACTGATAGGAGATAAAGCCAGCACACAAAAGCCTATACAGGTTGTAAGAAAATATCACTGATTATTTTATTTTGCAAGTTCTGTATTCGTCCCATACAAGAATAGGCTTTGGCCGTTACACACAATAAGACAGGCCTATGGATTTGCTATTGCTGCATATTTCCTCCTAAATCACTGCTGTCATTTCTCTCCAAGAATAACTCGCGTGATCATGACAATAATAATAATAATGGGAGGCATGGTGGTCTAGTGGTTACGCCGCTGGCCAGCCAAGCGGGAGGCCGGGGTTCAAATCCCGTCCCCGTCACCTCTGCTTGGCCGGGTCTTTTTCCGCTTTTCACCCGACATGCCGGAGCAGAATTGCACTCCCTTCTCTGCTCGGGGCCAGGAGAAAAGGTCTGGTGTTTAAGAGGGTCTGCAATGACTAGAAACTACATGAGAGCGCCCTCCCTTGGGAAGCTACCCTTCCCCATACGCCCGTGGACCAGGGCGTTGCGACGAAAAAAAAACTGTATGTAAAAAATTGCAAAATAAATAAAGGTCCGTGCAATACCTCGAATGAGGTCCGCACTACCCAATTATTATTATTATTATTAATAATAATAATAATAATAATAATAATAATAATAATAATAATAATAATAATAATAATAATTTACGTCTTGGGAGATTATCCCTTTGGACGGAGAGGGCTGTGTAGTATGATACAGTATGTGTCAATGAAAAAGAAAGGAGGCAAAAGGAACTCTCTACATTGGTATTAAAACACTTGGACAGTCTTGGTAACAAATCAATCCTGCTAAAGTTGTTGACATCACTTTTAAACTACTGTCAATTAGTACAAAACAAGGAGATAAATGGCAGTGGGTGTAATTGAGAATCGATGCACAGGTTTACATTCCAGGCATGTGATCATGCAGTAAAACTTCTATAAGTCGAACTTCCCTAAGTCAACCTAGGTACGCGCCTGCTCGAAGTTCTCCATAACTCGAAGTACAGGCAGGGCCTTACGATGGGATATCAATGCATTTTCAGTCTCCCTAAGTCCAAGTTCATGTTGGCGAGTACGGAAAATTGTCTCATTTCCCAGCCGAAGGGTCGAGAGTATAGGCCACATGTACAGAAAGGCTCAATTTCCTGATCTCCGTCTACCAGACGTACCGAAAGAAGTGTTTGACTCGATTGTGACAATTGAATCCTTGAATCTAAGAGTTGGCAAATGTACATATCGGAGATTTTTTTTCAACAAAACAATGAGGAACATTGTAAGTGTGCTAGTGACAGTTATTTTTAAATTTTGAACACCTTTCGTTAGCTGGATATAAGGGTAGGTTTTCTATAGAGTTATGTGCTTAAAAATTGGGTTACTTTGCATCTGGAACTTCCGCATTTGTCAGAGGAGGTCCGTACCTTTGTTCAGAGTCTTTCTTCTCCAGATGATGATATTGTGACATCTGATAAGGAAAATATATGATTGTTGTATCAATGATTCCGAGCCAATATTTGCGGGTGTGAAAAAAGGGTCATTTATGTCAATAACGCTGGCAAGACGAATAACGACCCAACTTCATTGCCTACAAACATTTCCTGCACCTTGTGTAACACATGTTTTGTTACAAACCAAATATTATATGAACTTGCACGTAGTATTTGTCGAAAATTACACAGTATATCAATGTATCCTAAACATCATGGTTCCTGCACGGTTTTTATGGTCTCCTGAAACGTTTGCTTCACTGGAGTTGGGTCACTCTTCGTCTTGCCTATTCAATATACGTAGTATTGTTGTTGTTACTTTGCCTGTTTTGCTTATTTGTACTGTAGTCTATGTTATCAATCATTCGCATTAACAAGTCCAAATTGAATCTACAAGCTATTTAGTTAAAATATAATTTAAGACCAAGTACAGAACTTCTGGTGTCAGCTAATAGCAGATTTTTTATGTATTTTTTATTTTTTATTATTTTTAACCCCGTGATAGGGCGGGGCCCTTTTAGGGGGGAAGGGGGAGGTTCCCAATGGAGGGCCCTGTAATTATAGTCATTCCTGACTTTCTGAAATACACCAGACCTTTTCTCCTGGCTCTGGGCAGAGTAGGGAGTGCAATTCTGTCCCGGCATCTCGAGTGAAAAGCGGAAAAAGACCCTACCAAGCAGAGGTGACGGGGACGCGATTTGAACCCCGGCCTCTCGCTTGGCTGGCCAGTGGCGTAACCACCAGACCACCATGCCTCCCTCAGCTAACAACAATTAATAGCAGCAACTGGACCCATTTAGTCGTGCACGAGATGAAGGGAGTAGACCTCGGGCTGGGATCGAACCCGGGGCCCGAACGTTACCGCAGCGCCACTCCTCCTCCCCTAAATTAAACACATTTAACATTATGGAAAAATTTATCCCATTAGATCTGGCTTGTTTTGCGCACAAACTTGGATCTAGCTGCTTTTTCATGAACAAAACGTAGGGTAAGTTTGGGTAAGTGCGTGACTACAATGCCCCAGTCCAGGGGGTGACGGATAATCGGGGTTCGACTGTCTAATGAAAAGCCGACTCTTCGTCTTTCGGACACGTTTCTTTTGGAAGGATTTTAGTAATGGACCACCGTCATATGAACAAGGTTTCGGAACCCAGGGACCGTATCACAGGCTCACAGCTAAAAAGCTACAATAGCAATAACGCCTTCGAGTACCAGATTTTGTTCACTCGAACCAAAACAGGATTAGCAAATCACGCGAGCGCGATTCGAGTAGACTTTTCTCATTGGCCAGTGGGAAATGAGACCGATAACTTTGTTGAATATGATACGATACCAGCATACCACACGATACGATATCACACGATGCGATCCTAACTGGACAACAGTGACATAGAACGTTGTCAGTCTCATTTTCCGTTGCTAATAAACCCAAGAGTTAATTTATACGTTGTAGACTTGACCTTGGCGGATAGAGTGAACCAGAAAACCGGAAGTGGCAGGTAACCGGAAGTTATCCGTGAAACCTACTTAGGGTCCTCTGAATCCGATTCTGCTATCTCCTGCAGCTTAGGTCCTCATACCTGTCCACGGACGGACGGACAGAGCCATTCTATAAGAATTTCCGATGAGAAAAAGTCTAGCGCAGTTGAATCCGGATATAACAGCCTCGGCTATAACTGACTTTCAGTTATAACAGACTCGAAAGGCCGGTCCCGCCATACTTCCATAAGGCTCTGTGTACATTTTTACTTGTGATAAAACAGACTCATTTTCACCTCACCTCGGCTATAACAGACATTTCTTGGCCCGCGCCGCGGTTGGAAAATATGCTGCTTTTGATTACTCACAAGGGAAGTGTAAGTGTTGCCAGTGGAGTTTCTGAATGCAACTTGGCACAATAATATAGGCAGGTAAGTTATTAAAGAAAATGCAAATAATTTAGGCGGATGCCCACAAGGTCATAAGTTATGACCTCTCGAACTCACAAGGGACACTTTCCAAGGTCTCACCGATTTTCTTGAAATTCGGTACATTGGTAGCCCACCCCAAGGGATGAAAAACGCACATAAAGTGGCCTGCTCAAAATGACCCGGTGACCCCTTTTTGGGGGCTACCAATGCACCGAATTTCGTTTTCGGCATTTAAGACTTGACCTCTGTCCCCCAAAAAGGGGTCACCGGGTCATTTTGAGCAGGTAACTTTATGTGCGTTTTTCATCCCTTGGGGTGGGCTACCAATGTACCGAATTTCAAGAAAATCGGTGAGACCTTGGAAAGTGTTCCTTGTGAGTTCGAGAGGTCATAACTTTTGACCTTGTGGGCATCCGCCTAAATTGTTTGCATTTTCTTTAATAACTTACCTGCCTATATTATTGTGCCAAGTTGCATTCAGAAACTCCACTGACAACACTTACACTTCCCTTGTCAGCTTCCTTTCCCACGCACAGGAAGGCACTGCATACGTACATGATGTTCAAATTGAAATGTCCGTAAAGGTTATAGATTTTTGTGTTAAGCTACTTATTTTAATCAGCTAATTTGTATATGAGTTTTTAAAACTTAGGTCTTAGAGGATATTTTAAAAGCTGCTATAGTTTTCGTGAACACAGTGTGAGATTATCGCCCTCCTGCGGAGTCTCTGCTAGCAAATGCTTGATTGTGCTAGTCAGGATTCTCCAGTAAGCTTTCTCGTGGTTACCTGGGTCATTGCAACTGGAACACACTGTATACAATTAACTGGCACCTCAGGTATATTATGAATATTGTAGGACATTAATAGTGTAAGACAACCTCTTCACTTCAAATTAAATTGAACTGGATGCAAAAATATGTTACTTTGCATATGACAAAAATATTTCTTGCATTTAGAACAGGGTGCCGGTATATTAAGACCAGCCCACGGACACTACCCCTACAGTCTGATCTTATCACCTGCCGGGGCGTTTTGCATGGGGTTCTCACCTGAGAGCGCCATGAGACCTCTCCGTGCTGGATCATGTGGCGACCCTACCGGACTACGCTGAACTTTATGGGTATAAAAGAGAAGCGCTACATTGGGGGACCCAACATGGTCGCCGGCGGCCATGTTGGGCCCGCATGTAACGGCTTCCCTTCTACCTTAGTTCAGCGTAGTCCGGTAGGGTCGCCATATGATCCAGCACCGAGAGGCCTCATGGCGCTCTCAGGTGAGCACCCCATGCAAAACGCCCCGGCAGGGGGTAGATGGGAGTTGGGTGGGAGTGACCTAACATGAGTAGGCCTACCGGCATTCTAAAACCATGATTAAGAGCATGATGACAGATAATAATTTATTCAGCTTGTCTACTATGCCTATTTAAAGTCCACAGAGCATGCTATTCAAAGGCGCGGCGGTGCTGACCCACTTCTGCCTTATGAGCTTCATTGAGGAGTAACTACAATGTGGCGTACTGTACAGTACAGTACAATATCAAATTTTGTTCGTCCGGCTCCGTTAGACTTGCTGCAACCTATAGTAAAATGCTCTAATGCAACTGGACGTGAAAATCAGACCTCTCTCCCACTGAAGTTACGATTTTTCGACAAGGATGGCAGTATTATCAACGTGCATGTGTCCAACTTGAAGCAAATACACTTCCAGCTTCTAAAATAGGGTAATTGAAGACCTATAGTATAAAAGGTAGTAAGTGACAAAAATGCGAGAATGGAGATATGCAGTAAAAACAGAAGTAAATGCCAAGGGCAATATTGTAAAATAGGCATCAAGTGCCAGAAGCAACCCGTAGTAGTTTTTCTTGCAGTCAATAGAATGTTATTTCATATGTCACCCCATAGTGATGCCAGGAGAAAAACATTATTTTCTCCATTCTCCCAAAATGGCACTTACAACCTTTTTTACTATAGGTCTTCAATTGTTTTGTCCATTATAGTTCCCAGATAATGTCATGCTTGCATGTCACCCCGCCAGTTCATCGGTCCATTGTTGTTAAACAGAATTACGTTTAATCACACACTTCGGGCCAGTTGTATGAAAGGAAATTATGGGAAATATAATTATTATGCCTAGGTATTCACTCAATCTGACAAAAAACGAAGGTTTTGTCCATAATTTGAATTGATACAACCATCCTTATAGGTCTACATAATTTAACGTAAGCTGATTTTGATTGTATGAGAGTGGATGTAGGAGCTTTAGGCTCAGGATAAATGCCACATGCAAAATGACCGATAAAGCCAGTGAAATCTCCAATTGTGGCTTTATAGCAACTGTAGTGCACGAATTAATGTACCTCTCATGCTATAGAGTATAGACTATAGAGTATAGAGTCTACAGATGATCGTATAAAAAATAAAACATTGGGTGGAAATGTGGAATTTTCGTCCCACTGATAGTCACTGCTAACTTAGCAGTACCAGTGTTGGCAATAATTGTATACTGATAAGTTAGCAGTGACCATCAGTGAGACGAGAATTCCCCCCATTGCCACTACCATTGCAATTATTAATGACTGTTAAATGCTTAACGATAAGGTGTGATGAATACAGTTTGGACCTAAGGACAGTGGCATGTCGGAAATCAATATTGAAAGTTCTACTATATTGCCTAAGATTTAGATTAACACACATGATTGCTTTTCCTAGATTTCCTTCTTTTCTCCGAACTGACAAGCATTGAGTATTCCCTAACAGACTGATTTTTCTGCTGCCAGTAGGGTACATTCAGTCCTCTTATAAATAAATAATATAAATTGATTCACGAGTATTATGGGAGGCTTTGCGGCTTCCTAGCCCATATGGGTACTACGAATGCGCCCACTTATTCCTCATAGATTCGTAACCATGGGAAACAGGGGAAACAAAACGGCAGGCATTGCGTGAGTTCCTGTTGGATTTCATACGTCAATCGTATTCAGTGTGTCAGTCCAAGTGGCAGAAAACAGTGTCTTGTTGTGGGCAAACGGGAGAGAATATTGTAGAAGAGAACAATTATGTCCACCATGGATCATAGACCAAAGCACGTAAGTGTCACGTCAACAAAAACTGTCAAAAATAAACTCAACTGTTATGTTGTATATGCAAGTCACTGGAGGCTCTAACAGCATCAACTCTGTTCCTAAACAAAAATAATTCTTATGCTACTGGAAACTCGATGGTGTCGGACCTGATGGACTATACACAACACAATGTACAGAGTTAGGAAATTTAATGTATTATCTCTTTGGGAAATGATAGAGGGGTTCTAGGCGATCACTTTGAGGTCTCCGACGCATAGTTACCGAGATAATTAGCATTAAATAAAAAGTGCCTTGTGCTAGAAGCACATTATGTCGGAAACTACGCGTCGGAGACCCATAGACTATGTTGCAGATATACTCAAAGTGATCGCCTAGAACCCATATATCATTTCCCAAAGCGACTGTAGGTTAAATTTCCGAACCCTGTATTATTATTAGACCTGGAACTTAATACAAATGAACACTTCTTTATGTACCTTTATGTAGGACTACATATGATTTTGTAGAATATATTTTGGTATTTATTTTGCATTTTATAGGGAGACATGGTGGCGTAGTGGTTAGCGCCACAGCCTTCCACCTCTAAGGTCCCGAGTTAGATCCCCGGGTCGGACGGAGGATACATATGGGGTCGTCCATATACCACGTGACCGTTTTGGGGGAAGGGGGGGAGGGTCTGCTGATATACCACGGG
>KZ539392.1:11332-23596 GCA_000934665.2 Catajapyx aquilonaris
GGGTCGGCGAAAAGTCATGTGGTATCTCTGAGCACAGTGAATTGGCACATATGGGAGCTTTTGCAGATGCAGATGGGTTCAAAATAACCTAAAAATCGAAATCAGCGACCCCGAAAACATGGGGAGACATGTTTTTTACGTGCTTAACCCTTAACTGGTGACCTGGGGTCTTTTAAGACCCCAGGTGCAATTTTTTTGTTATGAAAATATTGCATGGTTAGGATATGATTTTTTTAAATTCCGTTCTACGGCAGCTAGAGAGTTGAAAATTAAACCAAATTGTAGAAAACAGTTGCAGGTGTTGTGTAAAAGAATTAAAAAGCAAATATCTATCATTAAAGGCAATTTATATTTAAAAAAATCCCCTGGGGTCTTAAAAGACCTCAGGTCACAGTCAGTGTTAGGATTTTCCAGGTCACTAGTTAAGTGTTAAACAGTTTAGGTGAGGAGCTATCAATTTCGATCGCGTTTTTTCTGATAACATTGTCATTTTTAAAAAACCACGTGAAAAAAAGGGGGGGGGGGTTCCAATGGATACCACGGTTGGTCACTGGGGGGGAGGGGGGGTCAAAAAGTGCCCTAAAATCGGTCACGTGGTATATGGACGACCCCTATGTGGATAGAGTTTCGATGGGTTCTCTCCGTGCTTGCGTGGGTTTTCTCTGGGTGCTCCCGTTTCCTCCCACTATCAAAATCCATCATACGCAGGCAATGATTAAAGTCGGTAATAAAAAAATATGATCCCCTAAAAGACCCAAGGAGGCATATGACGGGGTATCCATTATTATATTTTGCATTTTCTTTCGCTCGTTCTTTCCAAGAAAAGCTCCGCAATGACAATGTTTCACTCTACTTATAACAGTATAAAATATTTACAGAGAGTGATAGATTATTCTATTACTCTGTGGTAACTAATAATGCCATCATATGTTTGTGAATAATACTACTTAAGAATTTGTAGCTATTATCTAATGTTGCATTAGTTAAATGAAAATTGATCGCAGTATTTTAAAATATTGTTTTGTTTAATTTGTTGTAGTTGACTGCCAGGAGCTATGATTTATCAAACCCGATATTTATCATGCAGTGAACATAATGTAGACACTTTCTTAACCCTTAAGTAGTCAATCATCGAATTAAAAACCATGGAGGTGAAGTACTCCTAATAAAAAGCATCAATCGCTCGCTCATCC
Organism: Catajapyx aquilonaris; assembly: GCA_000934665.2. Lineage (NCBI taxonomy): Eukaryota > Metazoa > Arthropoda > Diplura > Dicellurata > Japygidae > Catajapyx > Catajapyx aquilonaris. Next base: position 12,526 of record KZ539392.1, read on the forward strand.
TACGTAAGTCTAAAAATCTGTGTTGTTGTCATTATGATTGTATAAAGAAGACTGTCTGAAAATAAGGTTCTCATAATACGTAGTAGTTGTTTTAATAAAAATTTTAAACTACAGACTTAAAGATGCTTAAAAACTCAGTTCCAATAAGCGTTTCAAGTTCGCCTCTGCGTAGCGTTGGAAATTGCCGCGCTTGAAAAGTTGGGCCAGCCATTCATATTTCTTTTGTGACGGTCATATCGATCAAACTTCGCTTACTTCTAAGGGGAAGACTGGGTGGAAGCTTCAGCTATCTTGGCTACAAATTGATATGCAGGGAATGAGTAGTGCTCTATTTCGCATTATTGAGCAAAATGTTTTAAGTTGCATGAAGTATATACTGACATCCAGAGTGGAACAGGGTTCCAACACAAACTGATTTATACAAAATGTAACAATCAAGGCTATATTCACTTGTATAGTTATTTCCTACCTCTTTTCCTTGCCACTCGTTTAGAATAAATAAAACAGGTCTCCACGACTTTAATATTTGAAATCTAAAGATTCTTAACGTATAAGGCGACGTGAGGTGTTTGCACAGGTTGTGTCCACTGCACCATCCCTGGCTACCTGCAGGATTAAAATTATTGAAATAGTTAATGGGAATACCTGAGGCCAATGGAAAAAAATAGGTAGATGTTTTTCTAGAATGCCGTCATATGATATGTTCAGTTGTTGTGATTAAAGAAGAACAACTACAAATACAAGGGAGTAATAGTACTATTAAGGTGCAAAGTTGAATACATATACACACTTTTCGTAGTTTCTGATATTTCATATTTGTAAAATTGTTGTGGCTCAGATATTCTGAAATTGTAGCTACTTATTGTGCATTAAAACCCCGATTGGCAAATCATGCGAGCGTGACAATTCGAGTACAGTGTTGGACATTAACCCTGGACCCGTGCCGTGCCTACGAGTTTTACGGCATCCGTGCCGTGGGGTCTTTTCGGACCCCAACATATTTTAATTTGTGTTAATTATTATATAATACTTTTCGATGTATTGACTATATACAATCATTCTTTGAAACAATGCCTAAAATGATCGCTAATTCAAAATAAACATGCACTTCCTGTTATATACTGTAAAAAATGGCAAAAGTTCATTGTAATGATCATTTTAATGCATTTTTTTTTCCTTGGGGTCCAAAAAGACCCCACGGCACGGTTCCAGGGTTAATCGATTCATACTGCTAGCAGGGTACATTCGATTTTTGCGTCTCTTTGTTTTGGGCGTTGCCAAGACTGGCGGCCATTTTGAAGTGTGTGAAACGCCAACGAAATATAAGGCGTATTCGGCAATTCAGATTATTCTGACATGGGTCACGTGATATCTGAGTTGTTAGCCCTGCCCCTCAGAGGATTATTGCCGAACGGCAGAACTGAGAGACCCCCCTACCCGCCTGTGCTGCATCCCAATGTTGGTACCAATGTTCGGGTATTTCGGTGCCGTATTTCGGACGCTTGGGGGTAATGGTGCGGGTAAAATGAAAATGCGGGTAAAATCGGGTATTTTCAGGTCCTCTCGCGGAGGTTTTGGGCATTTTGCATTGGCAACACTGCTGCATCCATAACAATAATTTGTTTGTTAATTGTTTCTCAGCAAGTAAGTCAGGTCAGGAGTACACTAAGTTCCTGAGCTTGGGAAGTCAGGTAGGGCGCATGCGCACTTACTTCAGGGGGCGTGGCACCTGATTTGCCGAACATCCAAACAGCCCAGGAAGTCAGATTCCTGAATTGCCGAATACGCCTATAAATAGGGTACAGGCAGGCCGTCAAGGTCCGCGGGGGTCCGCCATCTTTGATGGTTTTGGCTGCCATGGCAATACGCGGCAATAACAATTTACTTACCCATTCCAATATCGAATTCAAATTCGCGCGTGTTCTTGCCGTGTAGTTGCCATGGCAGCCAAAACCATCAAAGATGGCGGACCCTATTTTTGCCTGTACTCTATTTATACCTCGTTGGCGTTCCACACACTTCAAAATGGCCGCCAGCCTTGGCATCGCCCTATAAACAGAGAGACGCGAACATCAAAGGCGCCGACAGAAGTTTGCGCCTCTTATGTAGTATATGCTCCCTGCTGCTAGCGACAATTTCCGAAGAGGCAGAAGAACGAATCGAAGATATGGATAGTAGCCGTGCGAGCAGGATTCGTTCTTCTGCCGCTTCGGAAAATGTCGCTAGCAGTATGACTCGATTAATGTCCAACACTGTACACTTTTTCTCATTGCCAAGGAAATTCAAATTGTACAACAATGACATCGAATGTTGTCAGTCTCATTTCTCGTTGCCATGGAAGTAAGCTGCCGATTGTTTGCACAACAGTAGAAGGCATTTGTTGCTCCAGCCCCCCGCAACTGCCACCCTTTCCTTGTGGTGACGGTAGCGTACTTACAGAGTTTCCGCTGGCGCTGGCGTCTCGCTCACTGGGGCCAGCGGGTTGCCACATTCACTCGAGCGGACGCCTTCTGGACTAACCCAAACCGTCAATACTCACAGGGAAGGTCACAGGGTGATAATGACGGATCTTGATGAAAGTTAACATGCTAATACAGGACAATATATGATACCCAAAAATGAAATATTTCGTGAGGAGGCCCATATTTGCAAAAGTTATGACGTCTTAAAGTTCAAAAAAAAAACCCTTTTCATTGAGTTCATAATGGGATTAGATTAGCGACCACATATAAGACCACATTGAAGTGTGTAATCAGTTTCTACACTTTGTCTCATCGGAAAAAAGTCCTACATAACGGCTCTGTATCTCTTACGGTTTAAAGGCCTTGATACCTGTCCACAGACGGACGGACGGACAGAGCCGTTCTGTAGGACTTTTTTCCTACGAGAAGAAGTGTAGAAACGAAGCCAGAGATGGCCCAACTCTGCACGGAGGTGGGAACCCCGGGTGGGGATTGAACCCGGGACCTTAACTTCCGTGAGCGCACGCGTTACCGCGACGCCACTCCGTCTCCCCTTATTCCAGACCTAATAACTTACTTGTGGACGTTTTCTGATAATAATCTAGTAGGCCTACAGTAGCCCTATTGGTTATGGTTTTAAAATGTTTCTTTCCACAATACGCAGTCGGCGGGTGTCCTGAAAAATTCCAGCCTTTTTACAGAGTGAAAGTTTTGCAAGGTAATAATAATCGTTCTTATCACGTATTCAAAAGTCAACAATTATCAAATCGATCAAGTAGTTGCCAAAATGGAGGGGTAGCCCAGAAAGAGTGATGTGATAAATATAAAGGATAACGTGATGTTGGAAGAAACTAAACTTTTCGCTTTTGCAACGAAATATGATTTTAGTGCGGTGTGCATCAATAGCTCGAGGAAAAGAAGAAAATAATATTGATGGTGACATGGGTCAGAACACCGTCCTTTAATAATTGTTATTCTTTTACTTGTAGCGGAACCCGTTCACTTTACGCAAACTTTTCCGCCCAGTGATACCAATACTTTGGTAGTGGTAGGACAGAAACCTTGTCCAACCATGCTGTGACCTGCAACTATAAATTAAGTTAATATTGATAGGTCGCTTGGTGACATAATCACTATTTATTCAGGCTCAAGTAAAAATTGCAGTTCGTTGTACATGCCTAACAAAGTGAATTGAATAGTGACTGCCACCAGAATGGTTGCGCCAGATTATTTTAAACCCAATTTAATTAAACAAATGATGGTCCAAAGGCAAAAAGATCCTATGATCCATACATTTTTATATACCAAGGGCGGCACACGGTGGCGTAGTGGTTAGCGCAACAGCCTTCCACCTCTGAGGTCTCGAGGTCGATCCCAGGATCGTACAGAGGATGCTTATGTGGATAGAGTTGCAATGGGTTCTCTCCGTGTTCGCGTGGGTTTTCTCGGGCTATCCCATTTCCTCCCACAATCAAAATCCATCACAGCACAGGGGCAGTGAATTAAGACGGTCAATGAAAAAGATGATCCCCTAAAAGGCCTATCACGAATGTTCCGAACATCAGCTCCGGAGCGAACATCTGCCCTCACTTCTGCCTTAGTTCATGCCATCAACACTCTGTCTGGCATGACTTTTCCTGGCGGAATGTAGGCGGGAACGCTCGGCTCGCCACTCGGTCTCGTCCAACGGCTGCCGCGCCTGCGCATAAGGTGCAAGAAGGCGCCTACCCATCCTATAAAGTAGAGGAAGGATCAACGTACCTGCGCATGCTAGTTTTTACCCTGTCTGTCTCATGGCGTCGAAACTGTAGCATCGTGAAACTTACTTTCCGACTAGCCCTCGCATGTCGCTTGCACTAGTCGTCCGAAGAAAACTCATAGGTTTAGAACCATATACTGTATATGCACGGGACCCCAAAAATTTTCCGTTATGGACAGGTTTCCGCTATAACCAGATCAAGGACGTTACTCATTTTTTTTTGCTCGCGAGAAAGAGAGGAAAATGGGGAGAGCAGAAATAAGCACCTTACCTCAATATGGTGCAAAATAATAATTTTGCCTGCTCCATTGGACCATGAGCCCGGATTCGGGCATTATGTTGAACCCGTGTCAACCCCTTCCTCTTCCCCGACATAACTGGATTGAACCGTGAACTAAAAGACACCTACGAGTCACATGAGTCACATCTTCTTGGCCCTTCCCGAAAGCCGATTTTCGAGTTTCTGAACCAAAAATAGTCCCCCTCTCCTCACCCTTTCCCCGGCCTCCCTCTCCTACTTCCTCCTACTCCTCTCCTGCCCCCACTTCCAGAGGGCCAACAGGACAAGTAAAGGGAGGAAACAGGGGGAGCGGGCAAATCAACTGTCACACTTCAAGGCAACAGGCCATAGCAATTCCAGAAATAACTAGACACACGTGGTCCAAAAAGGGTTACTCAGAGGCCACCTGGAATTGCCAATAGTGAACCCGACTGTACTGAGTTTCCATTTTTGTGACTCGCAGGATATAATGCGAACCTTTTGATTTCCGCTATGAACAGGGATTTTCTCTGAAGGGAGCCAAAAATCCCTTCCGTTGGGAGGTCCGAGGTTGAAGGTAGCAGCTTGAGACCCTGAAAATCTCCACTTGGGTTCCTTTGAGATCATGTCCTCTATCCGCGTGAACTGAAAAAAAAAAAACGATTAGCGAAATCCCTTCCGTTTCCGCGTTGGGCAGGTTCCGTTATATCCGTCAAAAATACATTGTATGCCCTATGCCTATGCCCGTTCCCGGAAAAATTCCGTAATTGATAGGTTTCCGCTATATCCAGGGTCCGTTATGGGCATGTTTCACTGTACCCATGTGTAGTCGCGTGCAAATATTCCAGGCGGTGCTATACTACAGAATAAGTAGCCCATTATCTCGGTACGAGGCTGCTTCAGATAAATGACATACTCTCTGGACCGCTCTAGACGAAGTGATCTTTTTGTTGAAGGGATTTGTAACTTTATATCTTTGTCGAAATATTTACGGAACATTATAAACACATTTGACGTCGAAGGACTTGTCGGGTGCAAGAATTGCGTTTGAGAGGTTATTGCGATTTCCTTTCCATGGTAAGATCATCGAAATGGTGTTTGGAGAGCGTGTAGCTTTTCTACAACCCCTCCCTGTTAAGAAATATTTACATCAGTCTTCACTTCACTCTTCAGGCAGGAAATAAGCCTGTGACTTCCGGATACCTTCAGTAGTCTCGTATATAAATAATTGAGAGTTTTAGACCACATTTCTCTCTCGAGCTAATGGCATGAAAGTATTTATAGCTTCCATTGGCGTTAAATACGTGCATTACTGCTTGTTTTAATACAGGCTGATCGAAAAAGAATGCCCCGACTCTTAAACCCTATAAGCTATAACTCAAAAACTAGCAGACATATTTTAATGATTGAAGTTTTGAAAAGTTAAGGAAGGTCGAACGTTTTGGTCTCACCTAAATTTGTTTCGATATGTGCTTCATTCGTCGCTCAGCAGATAAAAAACACGGTATTTCGTATCGTGCCAAGCCCGTTCAATGATACCTGGAGTTACCATTGCAATCCTATCCCGTAGGTGATGGATATGATGGGTATTTACACCACACACATTGTTCTTGATGATGCACATAAAAAGTACAAACGTCTCCAGACAGCCAGCACCTCACCACAAACCACCTCGCCTGCGCGCCGTCGTGCGGGAGGGCGGGGAAGCTCAGAAGAGAGGGGGGGTCAGAGCTGTGTAGCTGCTACTCAGCAGCCGCTACAGCTATTGCGCTATTCTGCGACTCGGTATCACTGCATTTTCGCCATAAAATGACGCGTGACTGACAATACTCCCTGCAGGGTACTGTACGGTACTAAATAAATTCCTGGATAAAAATAAGGAGGCACGGAGTGAAAAAAAAGACAGAAGAAAAGACGACGAAAAAAAGGGGAAAAAAGAAGCCTTACTGGGACGCGAACCTGCAGCCTTCTGATCTATAGGCCAGCGCGCTGACCAATACGCTACAGCAGCCATCGCTGGGATGGCTCCTTCCGACGGGGGTTCTTATACTGCGCAGAGGTCATGACTAATGACTAATGACTAATGACGTGGAGGGGGCGAGCGTGTTGATATTTTCAGTGCTGGAATATTAATTTTCACTGCTTGATGTGGGCAGGGGGTAGGGGTACGATGTACTAACCCAACCCAACCCAACCTAACCTAACCTTCACTCGTTGCGTATACAACCTATCTTCACGTATACAGCCCTATTTCACGTATACAGCCCTATTTCACGTATACAGCCCCATCTTCACGTATACAGCCCTATAGTCAGCGTATACAGCCCTACGTACGGATGTGACTACAACCGTATATGATAGCAGGATAGCGGATAGCGGAATCGCAGTAGCTGCTACGGAGTAGCAGTTATCCGATGGAGTGATCGGATCGGCGATGAACCGAACGGCGCATGCGCTGCCTGTGGCAGGACATTATTCGCTTCCCGGCCCTCCCGCACGATGGCGCGCAGGCGAGGTGGTTTGTGGTGAGGTTCCGGCTGTCTGGAGACGTTTTATAAAAAGTCGCCTCATCCATGAAACAAACCTGCCGTAGGAAAGTTTCATAATTTGTTCAGCGAGACTCCCAGAGTGCGACGTCTTGAATTAGACGTTTTCCAATGCCTAGCCTCTCCAGAAGCCCAGATATTACCCCGATTGACTTTTTTTGTGGAGACACATGTATGGAGAAAAGATTCGGCATCTCCAGCACCTACGGGATAGGATCACAATATTATTGTGACTCCAGACATGTCAGACCGGGTTAGGTACGACACCGATTACAGTTTTACATTTTTTGAGCAACAAATGGAGCTCATATCGACACAAACTATGGTAAGACCAAAACTCTTCTTAACATTTTAAAACTTAAATCATTAAGATATGTCTACAAGTTTTCGAGTTATATGGGTTTAGAATCGGGGAATTCTTTTTCGACCACTCTGTATTATAACAAGTGTAACGTTTATGTGGTAGGTTATACCTTGTATATCACTATGGAAAAGAAGATAAACGATGAAACTACATCTATATCAGTAAAATTAAGGTTAAGACATTTACCATATTATTTTTCACGCAGATACGCAATTGTTTGAAAGTTGTTGGGGATGGATGGCAAATGTGCAAGTTATGTGGAAGGGACTGGATTGAAAAGTCAGCGATAATGTTTAGTAACTGAATGAGAAATATTTGCACCTTATTTTTATAGCGCGAGTGCCTGTCAGTTCACATCGGACAAGCCGGCGTACAGATGGGCAATGCATGCTGGGAATTGTACTGCTTGGAGCACGGGATCCAACCCGATGGAATGATGCCTTCAGACAAGACTATTGGCGGAGGAGATGACTCTTTCAACACCTTCTTCAGTGAGACTGGTGCAGGAAAACACGTTCCCAGAGCAGTGTTTGTGGATCTTGAACCTACTGTGGTCGGTATGTACGTACCATAGTATATGGTCTACTTTGGGGTACCTCAGCACGTATTGTAAGACGTGTAATGCAGGTAATCAGTCACATCGGAATCGGAATGGAATCGAGGTACGAAGGTTTGAAGATTGCATTATCGCTTAAGCGGATGTTAGATTAGATCAAGATTAGATGGACAATCTCAACATGGAGGTACCCTTTTCGAATTTAAAAGATAGACATCGGGAGATTTCCTCATCAGTAAGGTGTTTCTGGCCTATTTAGCGGAGGGAGTGCCCGAGACCTTGGGTATAGGAGTTGCCCATGCACAGGTATCAGCAGACTGATGCAACCTTGGACGGGATACGTTCAAATATAGGATGTACCAGAAGTCGGTACCTATTTTTATTTCCGAATAACTTTCCAACGAGTACACCTACGGAAGTCAAACATGATTCAAAATGTGCAGGAATTCATAAGAATTTATCTGGGTGACACCTCAGTGACACCTTGTTACTGTGTCGAGCGCAGCTTGACACTTCTTCCGCGGTGGCGCTTCAGCGGGCGCAGGTTGACACGTCTTGCCGTGGTGGCGCTGATAACGGGGGAAGATGTGAACAAAATGTCGGACCACCTCTCTCGCTCTCTGTGATATCACAGGACAGCCCCAGAACACTCCGACCCCATTCGTTTGTCACAGACAGGTGGTCCGACATTTTGTTCACAGCTGACCCCGTTATCAGCGCCACCACGGCAAGAAGTGTCAACCTGCGCCCGATAACAGCGCCACCGCGGAAGAAGTGTAAAGCTGCGCTCGCTAGCAGTGCCACCGTAGCAAAGTGTCACCCAGATAAATTCTTATGAATTCCTGCACATTTTGAATCATGTTTGACTTCCGTATGTGTACTCGTTGGAAAGTAATTCGGAAATGAAAATAGGTACCGACTTCTGATCCACTCTGGTGAGTTGCGCGTCTGTTTTACGCCTCTTTATGGGAGATATGTTTTTCATAAAATTCTAGAGTATCAGCTGTAATGTCTCTAGCAAAAATTACTGGAACATCATGAAGTTCTCTTGATCAAGCAATACATAACTCAAATTTTAAGTGTGAAGACGCGTTTACATGTGAGCGATTTTACGAGCGAAGTCTTCGCCGAGCGGTAACATCTCTGAGTAACCCGAGTAACCAATATTGTTTGAGGTGAAAGTAACAATCTAGGTTCTCCTCAAACAATACGTAACTTACTGGTTACTCGGGTTATTCAGCGATGTTGCCGCTCGGCGAAGACTTCTCTCGTCAAATCGCTCACATGTAAACGCGGCTTGACTATGATTGTTCTTTATTAGAGGTGTTTATTTGCTACATTTAATCAGCCATGTCAAATGCTATAATAGTAAGTGATACGTGAGCGGATTTAAAAGAACTTGCCGCGTATAACACAGCAGAATGTGAGGGTGCATAACACAACCATTTGCTACCAGGTCTCCAGAGTTTCCTTACTGACAACTTCTACTCTTCTAAATTGTGTAGGGCATACGGCCATGTTCAATCGATCTAAGAAGTAGAATCAATGATTCTAACAAAGTAGTCTGTCGCTCCAGGCAACATAGAGGTATAAACATATCCCCAACCGGGCACTGGCCTAATTCTGGCGGCCCCCTACCTCCCCCACCCGTCCATTCTGTTTCATATACGTCGATAAATGCAATGATTTATCGACCACTTGAGTTGGTTACCTATTTGTGCACATTGTGCATCTGAGCTAATTTCAGGAAGTTTGAGAAATTCCTGGGGTGAATGTGAAGGGGTGGTTATGATGGATGATGTCCATTGGTGTCCATTGGTGATCCTTAACCTACTTTCCTTTTATAGATGAAGTTCGTACTGGAACATACAGGCAATTGTTTCACCCGGAGCAGCTTATAACTGGAAAGGAAGATGCAGCTAATAATTACGCAAGAGGACATTACACAATAGGTCAGTGTTTATTTTAAATTCACTGTACTTCTAACTTCTTTTTTCAAAATAGTGTTCTCACTACTGTATAATGTACTGTATAATTATTATGGTACATGGTCAAGTTAAACTCTGAGCGGGACCACACGTACCCCCCCCCCCCTACTCCCCCCCTCCGCCACAGAGACACAGGCAGGGGGAGGGAGGGGAGAGAAATGGGCTATTTTTCGCAAAAGGGGGCCAAGTCTGAAAGATTGATTTCTTTTTCAATAGTGGTGTAGCATGGAATGTTTACTCTAGAAACCAGTTTCAAGACAAGCAACAATCCCGACAAATGATTGTGACCTAATTGCTTCTTCCAACGCATAGGGTTGCTTCTCTATAAACTGGTTGCTGGGGCAAACAATCGGTAACTTATTCAGATGCCCCATTCTTGGAAAGGGAACTTGTGCACTCCACCATACCATGTTTACAATAATATAATTTTTACATTTTTCAAAGTGACATATTTGGACCTGTTTTCAGGTATAGACAGATGCACTGGTTTCCCAGGTATATTCCATGGTCTTGACTCAGTTTAGGAAAATGTCGATTTTGGCCTTTCTGCTAATTTATACAGTACAGTATATCAGGATAGGACAATACGTACGTACCAGTCGGTTAAAGGATTTCCTTCCCACATGAGGCGGGTAAATTAGCCTCCAACGGAGGTGCTACAGCTAGGGGAGTGCAAGTCATTGCATCAGGGGGAGGCAGTACCTCTGTTGGAGGCTAATTTCTTCTCATGTGGTAAGGAAATTCTTTAACCCTGGAACCGTGCCGTGGGGTCGTTTTGGACCCCAAGGAATTAAAATGGATTAAAATGATGATTACAATGAACTTTTGCCATTTTTTACAGTATGTAACAGGAAGTGCATGTTTATTTTGAATTAGCGATCATTTTAGGCATAATTCAAAGAATAATGATTGCATATAGTCAATACATTGAAAAGTATTATATAAAAATTAAAATATGGATGGGGTCCTAAAAGACCCCACGGCACGTTTCCAGGCTTAACCGACTGTATCCATCCTATCGGATAAGAAGTTCCCTTTAACCTCCTCAGACCCAAAAGAGTTCTATTCAACATGCATATTCCAGATTTTGTGGCTAGATATACTTTCGCACTGGGAACAAAAAAACCATCATACACA
>JYFJ02005653.1:0-23593 GCA_000934665.2 Catajapyx aquilonaris
TGCCTCGAGGGCTTCCTTCGGCGCCATTGGAGCCTCGTCCCAGATGATGACGTCAACAGAGTTCATATAAAGTTTCTGCTTTGAAGTTAAGGAGCAGGTGGAATCTTCACGGAGGTTCAGTGGGAGCCGAAAAGCAGTGTGGCAGGTTTTCCCACCAGGAAGTAATATCGCCGCAATGCCAGTGAACGCCACAGCCAGGACAGTTTTTTGTTGGCTTTCAAAGTGATAGATCAAAGCTTTGTAGAGGAACGTTTTGCCAGTTCCACCTGGGCCGTCGATAAAAAAGCAACGATTGCGAGACCCGGTGTTTAGAGCTCCAATGATGTCCTCGGCTGCTGAGCACTGGGCCTCATTTAATTGATCTAATGTAACAGTGTCCTGGTCTGCGTCTGCTGGAGCATGGCCAACGAAGTGGACGTGGTCGGCCATTGCTTCCGGCTGAGGAAGACCTACCGCAGCGCAAGCGAGACCACCAGCTTCGAGTTGAGCCTGAATTTCCCACAAAGCGAGTGTTGCAGCGGAATGGTTGTCGTGACCAGCATGCCTGAAGTCTTCGGTCATTCCTGTGCAAAACTGTTCCCACAGCTGGCCAGCATTGGCCACCTGGCAATGCATAAGGAGCACCGAAAAGAGTGAGCGAAGTTGGCGGGGCATCATGTACACGGACGCTTCCTCCAAGCATTTCCGCCATTCGCCGTCGTCAAGAATGAAACCACTGGCTAAGGCAGCCTCGCGATAAGAAGAGAACACCACGCCGTTGACAGTGAGCAAAGACTCGAAAGAAGTAGCCCCAGGAACATTCAACAGCATCAGTCGCAAATGGAAGAGCTCGACATTGCGTGGAGAAACTGTGCCAACCCTACCAATGACGGCTTCCCCACCTCGCTGTCTCTTGCGCCAACCACAATCCTTGCTGAACACGTACCCCGTGGGAATGTCTTGATAGAGAGTGTTGCTTGCCGTGGGATCGTTCGAGTTGAGGAGGAACCAAGCAGTGAGAGTGGTGTGCATGGTGCTCTCCAGGCGCAAACGCTCCTCCTCCTGGCCCTCCTCAAAGAATATGCGCTGAGAGTCTTTAAGATGCACGGCAAGCTGAAGGATTGTGTGGGATTGGTGATGCAAACGGTTTTCTTCCAATCGCCAAGCAGCCTCCGGTGGAGTGACACATCTGGTGTCGACAAAGTGATTGATTTCGTTCAAAGAGAGGACGCCGTCATTTTCCTTCAACGCAACTCGCGCTCTGTCGTGCCCCTTAGTGAAGTACTTGCATAAGTACTTGATTGCCAAGATGGTGTGGCACATCTCAACATTGATGTGGGCTTCGAACATGAGGGTAAGGAAGGGGTTGTAGGGGACGACCCAGGCGTTGTTGACACAACGGCCACGGACCACGTGGACTTGGTTCGTGTTATCTGTACGGCGGTACTTGGGGTACCCATCCCCGCTGGTGTCGGTGGAGTCTTGGAAAGGTTTCGGGAAGTGCTTCTTGCACTTTCCGTTTTCCATGCACACGCAGGGAGGGTTGAGTTCGCCGCATGGCCCGTGGATGTTGTTGGTCATAATGATGTTGTAAAGGCGTGGATTGGAACTTTCATCAGGAATTTCCGCACTGATCACGCGATCAACTCCCTCGGGTGTGCGTAAATGGTACTCCTCCTGAAGCCAGAAAAGTGAATGAAGATGTGGAAGACCGCGCTTTTGAAACTCAATCACGTACACAAAAGCCTGGACTTTGCCAAAAATGTTATCTTTGGTCATAAGATGCATAAACTTCTCCACTTTCAATTGAAAGACACGTGAGACGATATCGGGCCGAGCACTGGCATCTTGATACGCTTCTAGCTGGTCAGTGATGTCTTTCCACTTTGGATTGCATGTGAAAGTTATGAAGAGATCAGGTCGACCAAACTTCCTTACGATGGTCATTGCGTCATGATATTTTTGACGCATGTAACGCGGTCCGCCAACAAATGAAGAAGGAAGAATGACGACATTACCAGGCCGGAGGTTGCCGTTAGCAGCTGCGTCAGTCAAGTGGTCAATGAGGCCCCTGTAGCACTCCACTCGAAGATCCTTTTGATTGTCTCGCAAGTACTGCAGTCGGGTGGATTCAACGGTACAATAAGAGTGGACAACGAACTGCTGGAAAAGTTTTCCACCGTGATGCAGAGGATTAAATCCTTCCCGCACCGCCAGACGACTGGAATAGAACTGCAACGCTGTCAGAGGCTTTCCGTTGGGAATCGCGTTTTGGGCTTTGATGGTCCAACCTGAGTCACCGGATGGGAAGAGTATGGTGAAGACCATTGGGTCAACATGCCTGCTACAGTAATTTAACCTCTTGCATCCGACCTGATGCTTTGGGTGCACTGCGAGGTCGAAAGCAGGCACATCGCCAGTGCCGCTGTCGATGAGGTACATGCACTCTGAGTTGGTAATGGGATCGTTGTATCGCCTCTGGTCGTCTCGGGCGTTTCGCAGAAAAAGCAACTGGTACTGAATAGGCCCCTGAGAAGAGTGAGGGTGTCGGTCTTGTTCTTGCCTGACTGCTTCATCCAGCTTCTTGTACTGACGGGCATATGGATTAACACAGCGCAATACCTCGTCAATCAGGCGCATGATGGACTCGTGGCAACCAGAGTTCTGTTGCGTGTGCATACGATATCGAACAGCAGCGTCAGAGTCATACACAAAGAGCTGGCCATATCGTGGCGTCATGCCCTGATTCGGTTGAGGATCCTGAACCAAGGCGGACGTTGCCAAGTGGTGAACCTCACCGCTGACTTTGAAACAGTACGGGCCATTACCTGGGATCTCTGGAATTTTAGCCCCAAAACTGGCAAAGGCGTTGGCATTGTTGTACTGCCGAATGAAAGTTCTGAAGTTACCTGATTCCCTAGTGTTCCCTGTTAGGAGGAAACGTAGTTCGGGGGGGTATGGTGACAGGGGCGGCGCCAACGCCTTGCCTTGGTGGCAGCAGTTATGGAGCAGGTAGCCTCTTTCGGCAGGAAAATGCAATGCCGAACAATGCACACAAATTTGACTCATTGCGCCTAAGTTATGAAGAAGAGGTTCATGGGCATTCTGAGTGCCTGAAATAGCAGCACAGAAGAGAGGAGTTGGTGCTGTTCGTATTCGTTTCTGTTGTTGCAATCGAGACTGATGTACTTCTTCTGTCTCACTCCCTCTCCGCACTTCATCACGGGCTCGCTGAGCGGCTAATCGAGTTTGCCGCGCCTCTGGAGTTTCTGCAGCCCTTATCCGTCTAGCTATAATTGCACCTTGAGTCAGAGATAATGAGCGTGAGCTTTGCGGAGAATTCATCATAAAACACGAAAGATGACACAAAACTGTGCAAGGAGTTCCAAACTGGAGGAAGTGCACCCAAACTTCTAACAATGTCGGTGGGGTGTGAAGTAGATTGAGTGGAGGAGGAGGAGGAGGAGGAGGAGGAGGACCATACGAAATTGTGAACACTGTTAATAATAATGTAAACTAAATAATAGCAATTCGAACAACAGCCAGAAAATGAATAGTTTGAACAATGGGACAATGGAACAATGGGAAAATCGCAATCGAACGCCAAGTAACTCCGAACACTTTTAACAATAACCTGAACAACCTGATAACCTGAACCTGCTAACCTGATAACCTGCTAACCTGATAACCTGATAACCTGGTAACCTGTACAAAAAAGCAGCAGTGGAACACTAACCCAACAATATAGTGACTATTGCATGATCAAAACACAATTGAACAATAACCAGCCAAAGTCCGAGGAAGTCAGAGGGCAAGCAACCGGAGGGGTGAGGGAAGAGTGTTTATATGGTGTCTATTGGCAGCTGAACTGAGTCGGCCCCAACCTGGACACAGACCTGCACCCCCGCCCGTACAGGCGTACCGTTATGTTCGTACGGAGAGACCTAACCAACAGCGACCTGTTCGCCTAGGCAGCTGGCCTCGGACTGATTGGATTTCGAACAGTTTGTTGTTGATTTGGATGGCAACCTGTGTGTTGCCAAGTGTTGCCCTGGCAAGTTGATGGGGTGGTTTTGTTTGTTTATTATTATGCTTTAATGTTGATTATTAGGGAAGGGGTGGGGGGGATGGTGGGAGCGAAAGGGAGGGTGGGTGCATGGGCCGAAGGAAAAGTCGAGACTGGGAGACTGGGGGGGAAGGGGCTGTGGTGGTGGCAGGTGGTGGTGGTGGGGAACTGGTAGGGGGGCTGAGGAAGGCGGGGTGTGGAGGAGGGGTGGGTGTGCAACAGCAGTGGAGGAGGGAAGGGCTGGGTGGCGGATGGAGGAGTGGATGGGCAGGGGGGGACGGGGGCTTCGATGGCCGGAATGGAATCGAGGGAAGCGGCAGTGGGGAGAGGGGCGATGTGACCCCCTCGGAGGTCAGAGAACGAATGGAAAGTTTCCCAGGCAACTCAACAGAGGAGTTGTGTACACCCCCATTGCGCATGATTAGAACGGGGGCCAATGGGGAGGCGGCGGCAACAATACGCGGCGGCGGACCAATCAGAGGGCTTATACATGCAACGCAAGCATTTTAATATTATAGATTGTTCATCTCCGGATACAATAAGAGAAAAACTTTTTATAACTAGGGAGCAAAAAATCACTTATTGTGATGTTTGCACTTTCTTACCCACCTTCTTTAGCTATAGTATCTTTATTCTTTAGCAGTTCACTGTGTGACGAGTCGTCATAATGTGTGTGCATGATAAAGTACCGAAAACATTAATGGCTTTCATATTTTGTGATTTTAGCAAAGCCGAGAGACGCGGATGAGATGTGGCTTAATTCTCCTATTGTCAGAGCATATTTAGCCTTTGCGTTAATGAGCTTGGTGGGGACCATCTACGGATACTGCATGTATGGACGAGACCAACTTAGCTTACGTCTCGCAAAAGCCAGGAGTGCCAGGTTGCACCGTACTCGGCGAATAAGAATGCAAGAGGTGCCGGAACCTCAGCAGCAAAGAGAACCACTGGTTAACGCCACTGCTACCCAGGAGGTCATCACAGTTGAGCTTCCACCGGAACAGCCAGTAACAAATGTTGAGGTGACAGATTCGAGCAGTAGAGACGTGCCGGAGTCTGCAGAATCGGTACCATGTGACCCGCCTCCATCGTACGACGCGACGTACCGGAGCCTGCAGGATCGGTACCATGCGACCCGCCTCCATCGTACGACGAGTTAACCAGAAGCAATAATCTTCCGACATACTACTCGCTTTTTCCATGATGTGCTAGACACAAACCTGCTGAGTCTATACTCAGGTCTAAATGGTTCATAAGGCGCTATGGGTTCACCCAACCTGGCGAAATGTCAAAAACCGGACAGGAATCTGACTCATCGTGTGTGTTCACAAGGCTATAGTCATTTATTTCATTTTTGCAAACTATAGCGCTTGCATTTTTGGTATAAATTATTTTGCTGGCTTTTTTTGCTAAATTGATGGCAAATCATGAAAAGTTCGTTTTTTTCTACACATGGTAGAATAGCTGGCGATTTCTTGCAACGAATGAAGTCGGTCAATTTTCACATAAGAGCCATATGTGAATGTGCCTTCACGTGGTGCTGATAAAATTCCCGTGCCAAACTAACGCTCTAAGCAATTTATGGATATATAATATTGATGTTGGTTGCAATTCTGTGCAGTTCCTCCCGCACAGTGTTTTACGTAAGTTCAACAGAACATGTGCGATATACTGTAATGACGCTGACGTGTCCTGTACTTAACAGGTCTTATGTCCGTGACAGTTGCGTTTATCGTGCAACTCGCCTTGTTGACATATCAGTAAATATCATTGATGTATTCTCTATGACAATCTGTGTCCATATTCCTTTTGGGATTTGTTAGGTGCCTGGCAGTAATATTAGTGCAGCTGGGTACCGTGACCTAATCTTGTATACCATGTATACATTGTCCTATTATACTGTACGTAGCCTACCGGCATTATATGTTTGTATTGTCTGTATCTGTAAATTGCCAACCATGTGTAGTTGCATGCATAACCATGACATTGTATGACTGTGCATTTTAAGTTGTTGCTAACCAGTATCATATAGGTACTGCGGAAATCAACAACAAATGTGCAATAAAGGAACAGATATGTACAGTACTCTGCCATCTGCATAGTTATACCTTTCATCGCCGACTATATTGTTTTTAATCGCTTGATGAAACACCTTGGTCTTATAATATTTTCCTACATCATTTTAGTAGGAAAGGAAAATGTAGGCTAAAATAATAAAGTGCCAGGTTATATCATGACAAAGTACATGATGTAGAGTACATTGAAGAGTTTCCTCCCTGGAAGGCAATATGAAACACCACATCATGCATCATTTTGACATGTACTTGTTAATTTTTAAAGCCCTTATCAATATTTTATCACATGCAATAAAAGGAGGTACGACTTGCAAAAGGTGTAAACAGTGTCCTTTTGCTGACACTGCTTATACGCCTATTGTTGCTTGAGGGAATCTCCATAAAACAAGCTTCGAGTAGACTTTTTCTTATTGGGCAACGGGAAATATGAGACAGTTGACAACTTCGTTGAATACGATACGATTCTAACTGGACAACAATGGCATAGAATGTTGTCAGTCTCATTTCCCGTTGCAAATCAACCCACGAAAATGAATTTATAAGGCTTAGACTTGACCCTGGCGGATAGCGTGAACCCGGAAAACCGGAAGTGGCAGGGCACCAGAATGAAGTTGGCCATGAAACCTATTCATAGGGTCCGCTGAATCCGAATCTGAAAGCCATATGTCGCTATCTCCTGCGGTTTAAGCCCTGATACCTGTCCACAGACAGACGGACATAGCTTTTCTATAAGACTTTTTCAATGAAAAAGTCTGAAACTGGGAGTTTACAAGAAGTGTATCCTAGAATGTCCTCTGGCTACATTTGTAAAGTTTATAACAATCATATTTAACGTTTATCCTGAATTTCATTTAGTTTGCGTAGAGGTCACAAGTAATGTGTGTGTTCTGCAGTGTGCCCGGTTAATTGGAAGCCTGGATGTGGCACCATAAATACTGACCCTGTAGGCAAGCTGGAGTTCTTTGAAAAGACGGAAGAGCAGAAGCAGAAGCATTAGTTGGAGAGCATCATCCAGAGAAGAAGACATTGTGTTCTTTGCTGTGTGCACGGTCTGAGGGCACCCATAATTAGGTTCTTGTCGATTTGTGTCATGCATATATGGTTTATCGTAAGTTACGAGTTTGGCCTAATTGCGTCATTTCGATGTTACAGTCTTTCTTGAAGTGTAAACGGAAAGAGTTTTCTGATGTAAACATGCTGTTCTTTCAAGTGGAACTTGTGTAGTAGGTCAGGTGGTTCAAATTCAGATGTGTCAATTTGATACATAAATTAGACCGTTGCCGACTTGAAAATATGAGAGTTTGAAGATTACATTAGGCCTATATCTTATGGGTTCCTTTTTACTGCCGACATTTATTTAAATCTAGGTGATTGTGAAAATGATCCATCAGAAAACTGGCATTCGTATTCGTGAGTACATCGTGACATTCGTGAGTACATGTCAAGGAGTATATTTAATGATGTCTACCTCGATTATGACCAAAGACTGTCTGCATTTCAGCTTCAAACATTGATGGTGTATGGTATGGCTCAAGATCTCGCAGATCTCATTGAACAATGCCATATTCTCATCTTGACATGGCAAACAGACGAAGTGTGGATTTCTTTTCGGATCGGTAATATGAGGATGAGGATTCTTTACGAGTTCATTTTTCACAATACAGACTCCATTATGGAGATCTAACATGCACAACATAGACGTCTAGCCTAATTATGCTATTCGGCTACCACAGCCACAGGTGTTTGGGGATGACCTAACCAGTGTGATTCACATCATTCACGTGAGTGTGACGAAAGAAAAACTGAGATACAATATTATTTTTGTAATGTAGACGAAATAGCCTAAATCAGCTGCCGAACTTTCTTCTGTGCAATTCCATTGTCTGATGTGAATTTTACATATCTTCCCACAACTTGAAGGTCACAATAAATGCCCGATATTGTTATCAAAAAAGGAAGTGGTATGGGATAAGTATGCCTAAACGCATGCTTTTATTCGTTAGCGTGCATCACGTATTCACGCAGAATGAGTAATTAAACACAAGGAGTGTCGAGCAATCACTTAGTATTGCAGGATTCTGCGAAGCGTTGAAGAATTTCCTTGTGTGTCAGATACCCACAGTTCTGCTGAGCAACCTATTTCCTGACAGGTTAGTGAATAATTGTATCAATGGGAGTGTGTTTCTAAACATCTCATTTCTAAGTTTATGTGGTCCTTCATTTGCTCGCATGCCAATTAATCCATGGACAAAGGGTCGGTTTTAAGGCCTTTATTCTAAAGTATTCATAAACAAAAGATGTCCATGAACACTCATGATACTACAGTAGCATGGAGTGCAGATTTACGTATGAGAAGTATGAAATCTCCATTCCAATAAAATATTTTAAAAATATATACACCACCGGTATTTTAATTTGGCACTGACAGTAAAACAAGTTCCATACGAAGATCCGACATGAGTGAAGCAAATAAAGACCTAGAGACCTTGAGTGACTTGCACGTCGCCGCCGCTCTGGGAAACCCAAGAACAGTCGAGACCTTCCTAAAGTCCGGGGTTGACGTGAATTCCCGAAACAGGAATTATGCAACCCCACTGATCGTGGCTGCTCGTGCTGCAAGAGTGATCGTCTGCGAGAAGCTCTTGAAAGCAAACTGCGACGTGGACGCTCAGGACAAAGACGGAAGGGCCGCATTGCACGAGGCAGCCCGTAATGGAAACGTCCCCATCTGCAAAATGCTCCTTGAAAACCAGGCGACAGTGGACATCAGGACGGACTCCAGCAACACGCCCCTGCACGAGGCTGCTGGATCCGGAAGCCTGGAGGTGGTCAAGGTGCTTCTGGCCAAGCAAGCAGATCCACAAGCGGTCAATAACCAAGGAAGAACCCCAACCAGTATGGCCAATCTGAAAGACCATGACCAAGTTGTCGACTACATCATTAATCACTTGGAAAAGGTTCAAAGGAGTGAAACTGACAGAAGGTATGGTACTAAATTATCGCATAAGCTATAATAACACGGTCGTGTTGTTATATTTTAAAATCAACTGTACTTTCAGGATTGAGGAAAATTGCGACAGCCCCACATATCATTCGGCACCAAAATCATACAAGTCCAGATACGTACAGGAATTCGATCATAAATCTCTCATGGGAGAGGGATCTTTCGCAGTCGTGATGAGAGCCCTGTTCAAGCTGGCCAACTCTGAATATGCAGTGAAGCGGATTGTGTTACCGGAAGGTTCTCCCCAGTTGAAGAACATAATCCTGAGAGAAATACACGCTCTGGCAAAGCTTCAACACGAAAACATTGTCAAGTATCACTACGCTTGGGTGGAAAACCCCCCTTGCTGGGTCCAGAAAGAATGGGACGCATCAGTGTTGACCTACGACAGGTCAACACCTGAAGGAGAAGAGGCTTCGCAGAGGGCTTCCGCCCGTTTCTCTTCTTCAGTAAATGTCTCGGGCCCTACCACTCACCTGCTGTATATCCAGCTGGAGTTATGCAAAGATGAAACTCTGGGCCATCAACTGGATAGAGGAATGGCGAGATCAAAAAAAGCTAAACTGACCGTATGCCAGCAACTTGCAAGTGGAGTACACTACCTGCACGAGCAGCAATTTATTCACCGCGACCTCAAACCTTACAATGTTCTTTTCTCTTTGGACGGCAGCACAGTAAAAATTGGAGACTTCGGTTTGAGCACAGCTATTGTTTCCAAGGGGCAGGGGAAGCAAGGGGAGTCCTCTACTGTCGATGGAGATGGTGGAGACAAGGGTCTGACGACCAATGTGGGAACGCCGCTTTACATGGGTCCAGAGCAATTGTCTGGTGCTGATTACAATAAAAAGGCAGATATATTTGCAATGGGTCTCATTACGTACGAAGTTATGTCACCGTTTGGGGCACGCAAAGATGAACGCGCCAAAGTGTTCAAATCGCTGAGAAACCAAGAAGAATTTCCCAAAGAATTTCTTGAACTGTATCCAAATGAAAGCAAACTGATCAAAACGATGCTAAACTTAGAACCGACCTCACGACCAGGGGCTTACTTTGTTGAAAAGCGCTGTTCTCAATTCAAGGATAACATGAGAAAGGTAATATCATTCCCTGATGCTCTCTAGTGCTTAATTAACATTAAACAAAACCACATAATTCTAAGCATGATATGGGACCCGCACGTGTCCAAATTACATGTATAACTTGCATAATTATTTTTCAGATACATCAGATAGTGAGAATTTTGAGATGCACTCCACAGCACATAGCACAATATTATTATTGCTTGAGTAACTGGAGATGACCATTGATTTATTATACGCAGGTTCAAGTTATTGAGTTTTGTCCCTTTCATGTGGACGCATTAGTTTCAAAATAATATTTGTAATAACTTACCAATGTCGATGCCCTCCAGATCTACAATGGTACATAATGTGGTTCTAATGATAAATGACTGTCTTGTATTCTGCTATTACAGGTAATCGTTGAAGATTTACTAGCTGCATGTGTAGATGGAAAGCTGGATGAAGTTAAAGAGTGGGTTCTGAGGAAAGGAGGGGACATAGAAGCAGAAGCCCCTGATGGGGCCACTGCCACTCATGTGGCTGTTTATGAGGGTCACATGGAAATAGTCAGGTTTCTAATGGACCATGGAGCACCCCTGGACAAACTTAGCCATAAATTCTGTGAAAGTCCTCTACATAAGGCTGCAGGACAAGGCAGAGGGTCAATTGCCCGTCTCCTGTTGGAGAAGGGGGCTAATCCACTCAAAGTCAACTGTGACGGAGAAACGCCTCGACAGTTGGCCTTCGAGAATGGCCATTATTCACTTGCCAAAGTTTTGCAAGCACATGAAAATGAGATTCAACATAACTCCACAATTGTGGCCACTAGCAACGAGAATACAGAAAGTATTGTGAGTATATTATTTCCTAGAGGGGTGATTCACCACCTGTTTTGGGCAAAATATATCAAAAATGCAATGTATAATGATCATGATGAAATTATTGGCCCTTATCGACACAAAATACAAACTACTGTTCTGAGAAATTCTCCACTATAACTTTGTAATGAAATATGTGCTTCAAGGCCTAATTTTCCACTCAAATTTTTTTCTCCAAGGAATTAGAATAATACTTTAGGAGGGACCGTACTTCCAGTAATGAGCCCACAATAAAAAATTGCAAGACTCCGCTGCTTCAGTTTGCTATAGTGAAGGTGAATTTATTCAAATATTAATTCCATAATTATATATCCACCCATAATTTATTTACCAGGAGAATGACAATTTCTTGGATGCATGTGATGAAGGCAATGTGGATTTGGTCAAGGATATTATAAGCACGAGAGGTGTATCAGCCTTGATGGAAGTCCGAGATGCACTGGGGAACACTGGCCTTCATAAAGCTGCAAAGGCAGGGCAGGAAGCCATGGTTTCCTACCTCCTCGCTCATGGATGGTCCCTGAACCAAGAAGGACATCAAGGTGGGACACCCTTACACATCGCAGTAGCAGCAGATCAAGTGTCAACATGCACACTTCTCATCAGGGAAGGGGCTGTGTTGGAGGCCAGGGATCATGATGGAGACCAACCCATTCACTGGGCGGTTCTACACGGCTCCATCTCAGCCGCAGATCTTCTTCTGAAAGAAGGTGCACATGTGGAAGATACAGGAAGGGAAAACTGGACATGCTTGCACTGGGCAGTTTTTTCACGACGAAGTAAAGACAAAAATGAAGTGAGGACAGAAATGATCCAATATCTACTTGACAAGGGGGCAAATGTAAAAGCAGTAGATGCAAAGGGAAGAAGTGTCCTGAAGGCAGCCGAAGAAAGTCATCAAACAGACATTTTGAAGCTTTTTGAGATGGCACCAAGTAAAAAAGTTTGTATTGCAATTTTAATATTACACTCTGGACAGCAGTCACAGTTTCATGGTTTTTGCCATGTAGCAGAATGCACTCTCTTGCTGAAAGTTGTACTCAGGATGCAGTGTATGTGTTAGGCTCAAACCCCAAAAATGCTTATTGAGTGAAAAAAAAAAACAGGCCAAGTTCTGGTCGTTTTCAAACCATCCAGAACTATAGTTCTTCTGATCCTTTTTTAACATACAGGACGCAATGTGAACTAAACGAGAATTCCACGACGCAAATTTCTTGTTCTACAAAAGCGCAAAATTTATGGCAGTTTCGGGCTTCCCACTACACTATGAACTACCATACTTAACCATTTATGACTCTATTTATTAACATTAATACATGTTCTTACAGTAACTGTTAGAGTATAGCACTTGGAATTACTGTACATTTAATACATCCTGAATAACATTTGCATTTTTTGTCAATGCAGGACCTTTTGCAACTGCAACTTATGAATCTCCGCTTACTACTTGAATTTAAAGTCGAAGCTGATCAACGAGACACAGAACTGGAAGAAACTTCATCCAGATTGATACAATAGGAATCAGCAGTTGTGAACTCGTTGCGAGCATACAGCCTCTCTAAAATTCTTTGGTGCCCAACTGGTAGAGGCCAGGCACATTAACGTCTATAACAACTGCTAACACATTCCTGGGAACCAAGGAAGACATTTTAGAGAGGCAGTATGCTTGCAATGAGCTCACAACTGCTGATTCCGATTGTATCAATCTGGATGAAGTTCCTTCCAGTTCTGCATCTCGTCGATCGGATTCAGCTTTAAATTTAGGTAGTAAGCAGGGATTCGTAAGTTGCAGTTGCAAAAGGTACTGGACTGACAAGAAATGCAAATGTCGTTCAAGTAATATTAAAAGTACAGTAATTCCAAGTGCCACTCGAAAAGTTCCTGTAAAAACAAGAAGGCTAATAATAATACAGTACCAGTATTGTAATATACAGGGCAACAGTTCCTGTAAGAACACGCTGTATTAATGTTAATATATAGGGTCATACATTGTTAAG
Organism: Catajapyx aquilonaris; assembly: GCA_000934665.2. Lineage (NCBI taxonomy): Eukaryota > Metazoa > Arthropoda > Diplura > Dicellurata > Japygidae > Catajapyx > Catajapyx aquilonaris. The sequence goes on from JYFJ02005653.1 coordinate 13,061, forward strand.
TACCGGTACTGTAGTTCATAGAGTAGTGGGAAACCCGAAACTGCCACATGTCCTGGGCATTTTCTGAACACGAAATTTGCGTCGTGGCATTATCATTTAGTCCTAAATGCATCCTGTATGTTTCGAAAAGGATCAGAACTATTTCTGGATGGGTTGAAAATGACCAGATACAGGTCTGGTCGTTTATTTCACTAAATGGGCATTTTCGGGGTTTCAGCCTAACATCCTCCAAGATTGCTGGGTACAGTGGTCGCAGACACAAAGTGGAGTTTGCCTTGGCCTCGATTCACAATACACCTCCAACCATTATTTAAGCTCTGCGGGCTGAGCAGTCAGCATGAAATTCTTCCCCGCCTTAACAAATTACTCACATTCGGATGCCCCCTAGAATTTGGACTCATTGATGAATATCAGTTACTCTCTTTTAGACAGTATATTTTGTGCATTTAAATATACACATGCTGACAGATTGAAATGAATTTGATGGAATGTGAATGGGAAAATCCTGTTATTAGATAAACATTTTAGAAAATTTATGCAGAAAGAAATTCTGAGGCTATTAATGTATTACTGAGACCAATACGCAAAACTGGCCCATCACTATGCGGTTTACCCTACAGTACAACAAAATTTCTGCTTTCTGAGCTCTAATGAAGACTGCAAGCAGTGCAAGGTGTAAGGCCCTTTCTAACCCTGCATCATGATGCAAATGTGCACACTGCCCCTCACCTTCCTTCGTTTCACATGTTGGATTAGGGAAATTGGCAGCTTGTGGGGAACAATGCAGTTAGAAAACTCAGCATAGATTGTCAGCCTAATTTTGTGTAGCCCAACTTGCAGATCAATGTCAAGTGTGAATGACAATTTTAAACAATGACTTCCACAGTTCACAATCTGCAGCCATCTACCTGTACATTGTTATTATTAGTATCTGACCCTCTTTCATGCAATTTCTCCCCTGCTCTCAACAGGTTCAACGCCGCAAGTGGTGGAAATGCTGGGACAAATTATTGGACTAAGAGTTCAGACTCACTTTTGGAATGTGCTAAACATGCAGGACACAGGATCTTGGGAAGTAAGGTGTAGGAAATTAATTTCTAGGACACCTGCTTAGTCAACCAAGATTCACAGCCATCACTGGAACCACAGATAGGAACCGTATTTTCAAACTCCGCATCCTGGGAAGGCAGGTGGGAAGGAGGGAAGGAAGGAGGAGAGCATGATCAGAAATCTGGTACGATGCAGATGGTTGCTGGATGGGTATCATTAATAACAAGGTCTACACCGCAGGCCTAGAAAAAAGCTAGCGATGCGAGTGGTTTTCTAGGTCTGCGCCATAGAAAAATGCGAGCAAAGCGAGTTTTTCTAATACACACTTGTTAAGAGCTCCCATTCCACGTAACTTGTTAATAATGCTGCCCAGCCTACTCTAGTACTCATAATATGATCATATTATTGTATTACCTCACTTAAAGCGCCATGGCAGTGTAGTCGAGGTCGACCAGTTTTTAGAAATGCACGATCTGGTGGCTATACCGGCATGCCAGTCTAAGGTGAGGTTTAGCACAGCATTATCACGATCTCTGTGAAAGTTATTACTACTCAAATGAATGCATTACATGTTCTACGGTGCGGACACATCCCATAAGATCGTTCGTCAAGTTATTTCACGGCAACATTTTCAATTAACAATGCAAGGCTGCGAGAAGGGAAGCATACCAACCAGGACATTTCATATGTTGGGTTTGGATTTTATTATCTGAGTAATGAGGCTTCTCAGACAAATTGATGCCACTACACAAAATGATCCTCTGATGGCCAACGAGATCTGCGATCAGTGAACTATTGAGCAAAATGGAAGGACTGAAGGAATTTGCCTCATCTTTTGTAATGTTTAGGGGGGTTCCCCTCTCAGAACAGGCAGAATATGGGATTGGTCACACTCTATGCCATGTGCAATAGACGAACTTGTATATTCTCATAGGCCTGTACTCATACATCTTTCACTGTAACATTATATCAGTGCAGTACCAGATGCATTCCAAAAATTTTGACAGGCATCAAAATATTATGCAAATCTGCCTCCGTTATTGGGGCATGCCGGCCACCCCCAGGTTAGACCTGCATGGCGCTTTAAGTGCGGTAATATGGTACAGCTGGACAGAGTGTTAGTTATGGCGAGTTATAGCTATCTAACTGCCCTACTAAGGTCTTAATAAACATGAACAGTCTTGTGAAAATTTGAGGGAAATGTTACGTAAGTCTGTCTTTAGAAACATCATTCTATTTCTCAGGAATCAAAACATAAGCATATAATTATCAGTACATCCTGAACATAAATCACACGCACACGAAAACACTCTCCACTTTGCTTCATTGCCTTCGATGCTTGATACCTGTCAACCTGGCAATGCTGTTTGCATGAGCAAATGCAAAGGCCTTCCGGGCCAGTTTTTCCTTTTCACTGAACTGGGGATCAGAATTGGTCTCTGCCGCTTGGTAACTCGCCCTCTCGATGCACAGGCAAAGATCATTGAGCTGAGACTGGTTCATAACCAAATCACTGTTTTCCATCAGAGGAGTTGCATCACACATCAAAGATGGCCAGAACCTGTGACAAAATACCTGGTCAAAAAGGTTACGCTCAAGAATACATGCTGATTATTATTATTCACAAGATGGGTGCGGCAAGAAAGGCATGCCCCTTACGTAAAGGTTGCTTATTTGGTTTTTATCCATAAGCAGAATGTTGTGTGTAACCTATGAATTAGTGTGCAAGGATTACAGCAGTTAACTAATGCAAGTAACCCAATATTCACTGCCACTACATATTAGCCAAATAAGCAACTTCTGTAAGCAATGGACCGTTCTTGTTGGTACATCCTATGTCACTGTGCACTCACGTCTTTGGCGTCATGGCATACTTGACAATGGCCAAGAGTAGTTGAAGTGCTTCCTTGTACTTGTTTGATGAATACAGCTGGTTGAACTCATAATACTTGGCTTTAAAAAAGTATTGATTTAGTTTTTTGGCAAGAATGTCAGGTGCAAAACATGATATTGCTCTCATACCAATTTGCAATAAAAAATGGCATTACAAACACCAAACACATACTTGCATCAAGAATGAATAATGCTCACTTAAAAAGATGAGGTGATCGCTGAGAAGCATGTTTATGCCAAGATGCTCTAAAATGTCTGGAAACAGAAAGGTCCCAGTTGCAAGCAGGTTATTGAGAGCATTATCTGCTGCACTGGTGGTGAGAATGGGGTCGCTGCATCGAAGAGCCCAGCTCATGCCATGGCCTGCTTCACCTCTTGCAAGCATCTCACGCGCCTGCTTTATGCAAACACTTCGTGCTGTCAATAGACAATGATTATAAAGTGTGACTTGAGCAAAAAGCTGAAGCACTGGTACACACTCGAGCAGTTTACTTTGAACATTTCACAATAAATGGTTCAAAGCATTAGATCCTTCTTTTTGTATAAAATTGTACTCACCCTCTTCAGTGAGGTTCCTCTTCACTGACTCAGAAATGATCTTCCTTGCGGCATATTCTCCTCCACTGGTAGGAATTCTGTCCAGAAATTCTGATTGCAGAGCTTGTCCCTTAATGGGACAGTAGTCCAGATAGGCCAGTCCCAACTGCCACAGCTGCGAGTGGGACATAAGTGCTTCGGCCAGGTCAATGACCCACCCTTCCCGAGTTGCAGGGGTCAGGTTCTGCAGCTTTAACTTGTGAGTCACATCTCCACTCCTGCCAGTGTGATACAAGAGGTCACCCAGATGGGCAGTCATCCAAGTGTTTCGAAAAGCTCGATGTGCCTCCAGCACCACCTGCAAGAGACGAAGGCACGAAACTTTGCGTAACATCACATCATGAACTAAAAAACTGCCAAACACGGGTTGACCATGCACTGACCATGTGTGCATCTCCATCCATGGCAGCCATCAGCACCCAGTCGCACTGCCCAAGGGAACTTTCCTTGGCATCCCTGCACATGTCCAGAACGCTGTCTGCCTGCGTCCTGAGTTCCCCTGGGTATGTACAAGGTTGAGTGAAGAAGATCCAGGCAGCCAGCACTTCATACCAGGAGAGACTCAGCAAGTCCCTGGCCTCTGCAATCCCTTTCTCATCCCCAGCAAGCACTTGGCAGAGCAAGTCCAGATGGTTCTCCTGGGAAAAGGTGCCCTCATCTTGATGCCTAAGCACCTCCCGACGCCACTTTTGCCAGCGCAAGACATGGTCGTGGGCAGGTTGGTTGCTGGAAGGCTATCACAATAGATGGAGGGAACATTTCTAAGTAGGCACTAATAAGAGCAGTGAAAGTATGATTCCACATAAATTTGACTAATTCAACCACCTGCAAGTGTAGGCAGACATGCATGTCTGGTATAACATGCAAATTGACATAAGCTGGTATAAAAAAGTCAGATATGAATAATGTGCCTGAGTACAATTTGGTTAACAGATTACCATCTTTAAAAATCTAAGATCCGAACAATTCTTTCCCACTCGTTAGGAAGCAAAAGGCATAAACTACTTACATCATATATAGGCATGGTTCTGAGCAAGAGCCCCATGACCTGGAAGGCATCTAACTCAGCAGCTGAGTGTATTTCAAGAAAGTTACGGGCCTCAGTGATACGACCCTGGACCACATATCCTATGAGAGCCTGCCAGTAGAGTGGATGGGCATCCGCAGTGCCATCCGCAACCACTTGCTTTGCATTTTCTTGGCAGCTAGTGAAGTGGACCTGAATCCAGCTCAGAAGGTCAGCTGTCACAACATCACCTAAAAGAATGCCAAAGACACAGAATTAAGGGCAGGTGGTATACAGGGTGAAGGAAAACTCGCGGACAATCACAGTGTAGGCTGATAGTACTTGCAAAGGATGTGCTATTAGTTTTGGGCGCCGTTGGATAGTTAATGCGTGCACCATCAAAGTTTAGTGAAATCACATCCGTTCCGTCAGCTTCAATGAAACAACAGCCAGCTTGAGGGCCTCCGAACAATCCAGCCTTGGGTCCCTAACACATCGTCCATGTGCAAAAGGTGATCAAGTCCCATCAGAGTAAGAATCCGGGTACGATACCTGTGCACTTAATCGTTTTTACTTCATATTTTACCATCCGGCCCTCTACACTTTAAAGGTGTCATACACATTAACTGCTCAATGGCGCTCAAAACTAATTGCACATCCCTATATTAGTTTTGCAAGTACTATCAGCTTACCTGGCGATTGTCCATGAGTTTCCCTTCACCCTGTATAGTCCTTTTGTGGGACTACCTTCGTGTAGACACATCATTTTTTGACACACTATACTCTGGATATTATTAGGTGTATGACATAGCAAGTTCATGTCTTTGTCGGGGCATTATTGCTTTTGGGTCAGAACAAACACTTACAGCATATGCATATGATGTTCATATGAAGTGCAAAATAATTATGGTGCACCTACACACTTATGATGTGCAGCGTGTGCACCATTACTATGTAGCACTCCTGAATTTTCGCTGAGCGGCTTCTTTTCTCACCTGGTCCACAAGTCAGGAACAAAATTTCACAAAAGTTCCACACAAACTCCATCTGGGTAGCCGCGATGGCCATTTCCTGATCACCTTCGTCCTCCGCACTCTCCATAAAGCCTCGCAATATGGACCTGCAAGTACCAACGAAGCTTAATAAAAACACAAGCCTAATTTCCCTGACAATCCTCACCTATACTGCCAGCTAATATGCCTGAGCCAATCATTGTCAGCCTTATCCTTGATCTTATCCTGCTTCTGCAGCACCATGAACGTCCCACTGGCCTCCTGCACCATCTCGCGGAGACACGGCCTCTCCAGAGCCAAATCACGCCTCAGCATATGCAGGTTATGGTCTGCCACACAAAATATTAATCAGTAACTGCGCTAACAATGCGAAGGGCATGTAGCCTCCTCCTTACCAGTCTTCCCTGCCAGGATCAGCTGGTTGCTGGGCGTGCACTGGTGGACCACAAGCGGCCGCTGCTGTCTCTGTAAAGTGTGCAATGGTGTCAACCCCCATTCACCTGTAAAGTGCTGCACTGTGTGGTGCCTACCTCCATCATGTTTGCCTCTGGTGCTGCAGACCAAGGTAATACGAAGCCGGTCGGTACCACTCTCGCCGGTACAGTGTACCACGCACGCGGGTTTCAGGATTCAAGCATGGGGCTTCCCTCCAACCGTCGCTAGGCCTCGTCTCTCGATTGCGCTTGTCCACACCAGGTGTCGGGCCTGTGCCTGCTTCACACCTCCCATCTGGTGGTGGATATTGAAACTACGCTCAAAATAATGCCACATATTATTATGAAAAAATTAATATTAATGTCCCCTTTGTCAGTTCAGCACTGTAGTCACTGGAATTAATCATATGGCAGGAAATGGGTGAAATGAAAGTTGACAGTGAAATAAAAGTGTTTGAAAATAATATTGACATCAGAATTTAATGGGAAATTATAAGTAAACACATGAACCGGATTATTATAATGGCACTAAACAAATCCATGCCCAGTTTCTCTCCGTCCTCAAAACATTATACAGTCCAGTCATCATCTGATGATACCCCTCGTTTCAGCACTTGCGATAATCATTTACGTAAATTGTACCATGATTGTAAAATAAACGTACGTATAAACCACTGTAAAAAAGTGGGGCTAGGAACTTCTCAGTTACCAGTGTACATTGTAAAGATGTAAATACTGTGCCCTCTAACCTGCCTGTAACCATCTGTAACATGTAAACTGTTGTATTCCAAGATTCGAAGCGTAACTCCTCACTTCACACTCATCTACTTCCACCTTTATGGTAAATAGCAAATTAGCACGTCCACTCAACCCATCCCAAACAAGGCCATTTGGACATGATTATATTCCTCACAGAGGAGGGTCCAAGATCTCCCAGTAATCTTTCCAGTTTCACTGTAGTATTACGGAAGGATAAACCTCTTGACTGCATAAGAGCCATGAAAAAGCAATTCTACTGTATATGCCACTTACAAGCATTAAATACAGTGTAACAAAGAATACCTTCCAGGATAATTTGTACTGAACATTGTTCATAATAATGCGAGATTTGAAAAAAGTTTTACCCTACACATTCCAGCATTGCAAAAATTCGCATGTGAAATCCCCAATTTTGCAGTTTTTCCCACTTTAAAATCATCACAGGAGGTGCCAAAATGTTATTTTAATTATAATGTTCCAAGAAAGAATAGATGACACTTGAAAAATTGAGTTTCATATTGTGCACTAAAACAGATGTGTAATGAAACAAATGATTTTCCGACACTAGTTGCACAGGTGCAAATGGGAGGCAATTATTTTTGGCACATTCATATAATTACAGTACTTCCAAATTTAGTGAACAATAGGAATCTCAAAAAACAGTCACAATCTATAATACCTGCACTTGACAAATTAGCATGTTATCTATTGCCACTAATGCCTCATGTCATGACTTTAAAGTGGAAAACTGCACGATTAAAAATTTTAAATGTCGATTTTTGCTTATACCATGAGAGACATTACAAACTCGAGCTTCACTTTTAAATCTGCCATTATTATTTAGCGTTTCGTCAATGCTGAACGGTCACTCTGCCATTATTACTAACAACATCCACTGAAAATCGCGGCAGTCAGAAAAAAAATATCATGCAAGAAATCCTTTTATGCAAAGATTTTTAACCAGATCTGTTTTTGCATTTCACAGCTTAGACCTGTGGCACACCATTACCTCCACCTTTACCCACTAAAATACCAGACAAAACCATGTGACTCTTGTAAAAGCTATAAACGAACACACAAACCATGATGTATATTATAACCGTAGCGCAGCACAGGTATCACAATTTTCCTCAGAACACTCGATCCTGGTAGCCACTATCCATGACTGACGTGTTGGGTCGTGGCTGGCCCATCTGGTGAGGGTGTGGGCGCAGGTGGCCCCCAGGTCGCCTTGGGGGTGCAAGGTACTCAAACATGCTCTGCCCATGCTGGGCTAGCATTTTACCTAGTTCACAAGGCATAGGGTCAGTCCAGAAGAAGTCGTGGTTCAGTGCTGAGTCACTGTCAGTTCGGCGTGCTGGATCCAGGGTCAGAAGCCTGTCCAACAAGTCACACGCATACGGGTCTTTCACGTATGGTTTGAGCCGCTCCTTCACTTTGCGTTTCTGTCCCTTAGTCAACTCTAGCTTGTTGTAGAGTTCCATGTTCTCCACTCCAGGCCATGCATCTGGTGTGATTGAGCCACACAGCTGGGAGATCAAGGTCAGCTGTTGCTGCTCAGTGTTGCCCTGTATCGTAAATACAAAGTCAGAATTTAGGGATCAAGTAATGTCACCCAGTTCACTCATGAGCATCAGAATTATCATATACTGTAAAAGGCACATTCAAGTTACTGCCACACACCTGCATGATTGGGCTGCGAGTCCACATCTCAGCCATGATACAGCCAGCGCCCCACATGTCCACTGGTGGACCGTAATTACGCTCACCAAGCAGCAACTCAGGTGGTCGGTACCAGAGTGTTACAACTCTGTTGGTGTAGCGATTGGGCTGGTTGTTCTTGTTGACACTGAAGGCCCTGGCCAGCCCAAAGTCGGCCAGTTTCAGTACACCATTTTTGGTGATCAGGACATTGGCAGCCTTCATGTCTCGATGCAGTATCTGAAAAGTTGCTCCATTAAGTATTCGTTCGGAAGATTTTACATGCAATTACGCTTTTAATTGTTAGTTCATTGTTACCAACAATATTTATGGTACACCTGAATTTTGCACTGATGCAACTCACCTTGTTACTGTGAATGTAGTACAGCCCATTTAAAAGCTGCTGCATCACTTTCTTGATTTCACCCAGGCTGAACTTGACATTGACATTGGACAGAAGGCCTGCCAAATCATGTTCGCAGAAGTCAAATACCAGGTAGAAGGTCGACCGGTAGCGGTTGTTCTGAGTTGCTAGATCAGATCAGATACAGTCAGTGGGTGAAGTCACACTGAACACTGATCCCATACCTTTCGAGCGGCATATCTCAATCAGATTAACAACGTTCTCATGTTTTAAAAGCTGCAGGATTCGGATTTCACGAAGTGCCGTAATTGGAAACTGCAAAGAAAAATCTGGTTGATAACTCCGAGGATATGAGACAATTCAAGCTACACATGTGCCAGGTATATCATACCCCTTCCTTCTCATTTTCCATCAGCACTTTCTTCAGCGCAACCAGCTTCTTCGTCTTCTTGTGTTTTGCCTTGAACACCTCCCTGGAAAGCAAACACCCAATTTATGATTAACCACACTTTGGACCAAGCCCTGCACATTTATAAGCCCCACTTTAACTCACTAGGAATGAAACACCTTACCCGAAAGTGCCCTGTCCAATCTTGGTGAGCTTCTCGTACTTGGTGAAGTCATCGCAGAAGGCGTAGTCATACTCCTCTATGTACTTCTCCCTCTCACGGGCATTCATTCTCACCAGTGTACAATACTTAATGTGGCTACTTAATCAAACTACAACTATAAAACTTTAAATATAATCTTTCACCTCAAGTTGCACACTTCTTGTGCAACCTCCAGGCCTAGTCCCACTAAGAGAGATGGAGCGACCGCCAGATGGCCGCACTTTCGGAGCATAATTATAATTTTTAATAAATATAATTTGCCATACAATTAGGCTGTCCTGGTTTTAGCCTTTTACACCCTTGTTCCTGGTTAACATTTCCTTTTCTATTCTTCAGTTCTTCACAAATTACCTCACCTGATACCACGCCTGATACGTGATACCAACCTGATACAGTCGTCACTGAGGAAGTTCATCCTTGTGGAATTCAACTGCTTCAAGAGGGAACACGCAACACGGGAGCCAGATATGGGCACCGAGAGTCAGTTAATGAGCCAGGTACTCTCATTACTTCATTACTTCAGGAGATGGAAGCCAAAAGCAATCATCTTAACCCAACTGCATTCTGAGAAAGCCCCATTTTTCAGTTTCGATTTGTATTGCTGCAAACATCATTCTCAGATTTGCATGTATACTGTACCAAGATGACTCATTTTTACCCAGGTATTTGGCTCATTAGGTGTGCCTATACTTGAAGATGTTAATGGCAGTGCCAGTTCAAAAAGCAACAAAAAATTAAGATAGCCACTTTTGACTTCAATCGAGATCCTCACATGATTGTGTGGTGTTTGAACACTGTAGCCTACATTCTAAAACCTTCAGATATTTTTTAAAGGGGCAACACATTTCAATTAAGGAGAAGCCCTGATGTAAATGAAGGAATTATATAATTTTTGACTAGCAGCGGTACCCGTTCTTCGCACGGGGAAAAAAGAGCGTGGATAATTACACCGAAATTTCTTAGATCTCAGGCATTATTAAATGCAAAACTGCTCATTCCCTTGCATATGTAGGCAGTGGAAGGGTGTAAACATTTTGGTTTGTTTGCGTAATAAAGAGCCACGCAACTATGGCTACGTGGTTATCAGAATACAAAAAGGTGGAAC